>MQUG01002094.1:0-15044 GCA_007213375.1 Steinernema feltiae | reverse complement strand
GCGCAGCTTGGGCTCGACGTGCGTCTCGGTGGCGGGCGCCAGCAGCGACGCACCAGGCAGGCAGGTCGTGACCTCGCCCAGCCGGCCGAAAAGGCCCAGACCTCGTCACGCGGGAAATCCACGCTGAAGCTCTGGTGCAAGGTGGTCAGCTGCCTGCCGCCACCTGCCGCAGCAGGCACTGCCTCGCGCGGCACGCCGGACTGGGGCGCCGGTACCGGAGCCCCCGCCTCCTCGCGCCTGCCGACCGGGCCGCCGCCAGCCATGGGCTGCGCATGCCCCGAGCCCACGGGCCCGAGTTCCTGGCGCAGCCGTACCGGCGATCCCAGGCCAGCGGCACGGCGCTGCGTGATCACGCTCTGCACGGCGCGCACGATCCCCACATAGCCCGTGCACCGGCACAGGTTGCCGCTCATCGCATAGCGGATGTCGCGCTCGGTGGCCTCGGGCATGCGCAGCACCACATCATGGGCCGAGGCCAACATGCCGGGTGTGCAGTAGCCGCATTGCAGCGCATGCTCGCGCGTGAAGGCCGCGCGCAACGCGCTCATGACCTCGTCGTCGTCCATGCCCTCGATGGTGGTGACCTTGGCGCCATCGCACGCCACGGCCAGCGTGATGCACGAGCGCGCGGGCACCCCATCGACCATCAGCGTGCAGGCGCCGCACACGCCATGCTCGCAGCCCAGGTGGGTGCCTGTCAGGTTCAGGGTGTCCCGCAGGAAGTCCGCCAGGTGCGTACGCGGTTCGACAGATGCCTCGCGCACATCCTGGCCATTCACGGTGAGATTGATGACTTTCATGGCTGCTGTGCCTTGAGCGCGGCGCGCTTGAGGGCGGCCAGGTGGGTCTGATTGTGGAGCGCATCGACATGGCCGGCATCGACCAGCAGGGCGTGCGCGGCTTGAGTGCGCAGCGTCCGGCCTTCGCCGAACAGACCTTCTGCCTGAGCCACGACGATGGGTCGCGATTCGGTGGCGCCCAGCACGACGCGGCATACGCTGCGCTCGGGATCGTGCAGCACCACGCCGATGGCATGGGCGAATTCGCCGGTCTTGCGGCACAGCTTGTGATAGCCCCAGCGCGCCTGCCGCGACAGGCGCGGTATGCGCACCGCCTCCAGCATTTCGTCGGATGCCAGATCGACCTCGAACACGCCAGTCATGAAGTCCGCCAGCGGCATGGTGCGCCGTTCACCGGCGCCGGCGATCACCACCTCGGCTCCCAGCGCGCAAAGGCTGGAGATCCAGTCGGCCGACGGATCGGCATGCACGATGCTGCCCCCCAGCGTGCCGCGGTTGCGCACGGCGCGATAGGCGATGCCGCGCGCAACCAGCGAGAGCACGGCGCCGGTCGCGTCGCCGGCGTCGAGCGCGCGGCCGTCCTCGATGTCGGCATGCGTGACGCAGGCACCGATGACGATGTGCGTGTCACCGATTTCCACGCGCTTGAGTTCGGGCAGGCCGGTGATGTCCACCAGCAGGTCGGGCTGCACCAGACGCAGGTTCAGCATGGGCCCCAGTGACTGGCTGCCGGCCACGATCTTCACGACCGCATCCTGCTGCCGCAGCAGGGCCAGGGCAGCCCCCAGGTCCGCGGGGCGCTCGTAGTCGAAGCGGGCGGGCTTCATGCGAACTCCTTGTCCATGCGTGCGGCAGCCTCGGCACGGGCTGCCGCAATGTCGGAGGCGCCTGGGCCCGGGCGATGGCCTCCAGGATGCGGCGAGGCGTCGCTGGCGATACGTGCAACTGCGCTCCGAGCGGATGCAGCGCGTCGTTGATGGCGTTGCCTATGGCCGCCGGCGGCGGGATGGCGCCGCTTTCGCCGATGCCCTTGACGCCGAATTCGGTGTACGGCGACAGCGTCTCCATGTGGATCAGCCGCGGCTCGGGCACTTCGGTCGGCCCGGGCAGCAGGTAGTCGGCGAAAGTCGATGCCTGCGGCTGGCCAGAGGCGTCGAACGCCATCTCCTCATACAGCGCCGTGCCTATGCCCTGCGCCGTACCGCCGTAGATCTGGCCATCGACCACCATGGGATTGACCAGCTTGCCGCCGTCCTCGACGATCACGTAGTCGAGGATCTCGACGTCGCCAGTCTCGGGGTCCAGCGCCAGCAGCACCGCATGCACGCCGTAGCCGAAGGTACCCGAGTCCCGCTGTGGCTTGTAGCCCTCGGTGACTTCGAGGCCCCCCGCGTCGGCACCAGGGGGTACATCCTGCGGCCGCCGATACCACAGCCGGGCTACATCCGCGATGGTGACGCTGCCCTGCGGGCCGGCCACCAGCCCGTCGCGCACGCAGACCTGCTCGGGCGCCACCTGCAGCATGGAGGCGCCTATATGGGCCAGGCGCCGCGCCAGCGTACGGCAGGCGCGCGCCACGGCTCCACCCGACATCACCATGCAGCGCGATCCCAGGTCCCGTGGAATAGGGCGTGTAGGCGGTATCGCCATGGACCAGCCTGATCCGGGCAATGTCGATGCCCAGGATCTCGTGGGCCACCTGGGGCAGCGTGGTCTCCAGGCTCTGGCCGTGCGAATGCGCGCCGATGCGCAACTCCAGCCCGCCATCGGGGTGAGCCGCGCCGTGGCTTGCTCATGGCCGGGCACCATCGGTATACCCAGCCTGCGTAGACCGAGGGTGCCATGCGCGGCCTGTTCGCAGTACACGGCCAGGCCCACGCCGATGAGCCGACCGTCGGGCTCGCCGCGCCGCTGACGCGCGCGGATGGCTGTGACGTCGATCGCCGCCACGGCCTGGCTCAGGGCTTCGGGGTAGTCGCCGCTGTCGAAATGCTTGTTCGTGATGTTGTCGAACGGCATCTGCTCGGGACGCACCAGGCTCCGGAGCCGCAGCTCGTAGGGCTCGACCCTGCCTCGCGCGCCAGGTCGTCCAGCAGCAACTCCAGCGCGAAACACACCCCAGTACGGGCGACGCCGCGGTAGGGCAGGATGGGGCATTTGTTGGTCGCCACCGACCAGGTCTTGCAGCTGTAGGCCGCGAAGTCGTAGGGGACCGGGCAGGATGCTGGCGACCTGCGCGGCCTCCAGGCAGGCGGAGAAGGGGATAGGACGAATAGGCGCCCGAATCGACCGTGGCCTCGCACTGCAGGCCCAGCAGGCGGCCCTGGGCGTCGGCGTAGCCGGTGATGTGGTAGTGGTGCTCGCGACAATTGGCGCTGGCCGTCAGGTGCTCGCGCCGGTCTTCAATCCAGCGCACGGATGGCCGCGCCGCATGGCCAGCCAGCCCAGCGCGACCTCCTCGGTCAGCAAGATGCCCTTGTAGCCGAAGCCGCCGCCCCACATCGGGCGTGATCACGCGCACCTGGCCTTCCTCCAGTCCCAGGCATTCGGCAAGGCCGCTGCGCACGATGTGGGGTATCTGCGTGGAGGTGTAGAGCACGAGGCTGCTCCAGGCGCGAGTCCCAGTGCGCCACCGCGCCGCGGCCTTCCATGGGGGCCATGCACTGGCGGTGAGGTGCGGATCTCGCGCGTGACCTGGAAGGCGGCGTCGCTCACCGCCTCCATATTGACGTGCACCTGGGTTTCAAGGAAGACATTGTCGTCCCAGTGCTCATGCAGCAGACCGCTGGCGGACTCGCGAGCGGCCAGCATGTCATGCACCACGGGCAGCTCCTCCAGATCCAGCCGCACCAGGGCCGCAATGTCCTCGGCCTCGGCGCGCGTGGGCGCCACGCAGATGGCCACGTTCTCGCCCCACGTGGCGCACCTTGCCCACGGCCAGCACCGATTGCTCCGAGACCTTGAAGCCCGGCAGGCCCGATACGGCGCGCACGGGCTTGACGCCATCCAGATGCTGCGCGCAGTAGACGCGGTCCGAATGTCCGGGCGGGCACCTGCACCCCGGCGATGCGCGCATGTGCCAGCGGACTTCGCACGAACACGACATCCTGCAGGCCCGCCAGGCGAATATCCGCCACGAACTGGCCGCGCCCGCGCATCAGGCGATCATCCTCCTTGCGCAACGGGCTGGCTCCAACACCTTGATCCGACATGGCTTTGTCTCCTTCAGTGACTGACTTCTTGTCGGCGCGAGCGGCGTCCGGAGCAGGCCGGGCGCCTTCTCGGCATCATGTCGGATCAATATAACATACTATTTATAGGATGTTAGTTCTTTTTGGGTTTGCGAACCTCTTCCTTGGGACGATGAGGGTGGAAAAAATCGGTGGACATCTTCACGCAGTCGCTGCGGTAGATGATGTCGGCCACGTAGATGGCCGTATCCGAATCGTCGCGCAACACCCAGCGCACTTCCGCGGTCGGGGCGCTCAGCGATACCTCGAGCAGTTCGGCGATCTCGGGCGCGGCAGTGCCGATGACCAGGACCTGGTGCGCATGCGCGATGTTCAGGCCCATGTCTGCCACGATGGGCAAGGCCGTGTGCTTGAGGAACCGGGCCTTCTCGCGCTCGAAGACGGGCTTGGACAGGTGCAGGTTGACCACGCCATAGGGCTTGCCGTCCTTGAGCTGGACGCTGCGCAGGAACACGTATTCCTCGGCGAGCCGTCCCTCCGCCTGGCGCAACAGCGGGACTGGCGGCGGATTGGGCACCTTGATGAACTTGGGCACGTTGTGGCGGATCGACTCCAGCACCATCTCCCATGAGGTTTCCAGCTCGAGCCAGCGCTTGTCGCTGACGGTGTCGTTGACAAAGGTGCCGCGCCCCTGCTGGCGCCGCACCAGACTTTCGCTCTCAAGCAGCTCAATGGCCTGGCGCACCGTCACGCGGGCCACGCCGAACTCGACCTCCAGTTGCTCCAAGGTAGAGATCTGCTCGCCCGGCTTCCATTCACCGGTCTCGATGCGGCGCCGCAGCGCGGCGGCCACTTGGATGTAGGCGGGGATCTTGCCCCGGCGTTCCGTACTGTTCAGGGTTTTCATACTGGTCATTCAGCCATTCCATCAATAGAACGACAGAATACCCGCAAGCGGCCTCACCACCGCGCAAGCGCCCCAGAACGTGCTGGCGATCTCACATGGGCTCACACCGGGCACTGGCCACGCCGCTGACAAGGTTGGCCGTGTGCAGTGCTGCCACATCCACGATGGCCGGCGCCGCAGCGTCGCGCAGCGCAGCAACCTGCCGCTCGATCTCGGACTGCTGGCTGCGGCGCAAGGCCTGTGCCTCGGCCACGCTCACCTCGGCGAAGCGCACCATGCTGCCTGGCCTTCGCCGTCCCAGCACGGAAACATCGGCCGAGATGACGGTGGCGATCTTTGGATAGCCTCCCGTGGTCTGGGCGTCGGCCATGAGCACGATGGGCTGGCCCGAGCCTGGCACCTGGATGGAACCGGCCACGATGCCGTCGGAGACGATGTCGCTTCCCCTGACATGTCGCAGCGCGGGACCGTCGAGCCGAAAGCCCATGCGGTCGGCCTGGGCCGATACCCGGTACTCGCCGGACAGGAACATGGAGATGGCCTGCGCATCGAAGAAGTCCGCCTGCGGGCCGAGCACCACGCGGATGGCCTGGTCCAGGCCGAGGGCCGGCACCTGGGCAAGGCGCTTCTCGCCGCGCGCGGGCACGCAGTCGCGGGCCAGCGGCAGATGGTCGCCGGCACGCAGCGCCCGGCCATCGACTCCCCCGAGGCCGCCGCGCACATACGTGGATGCGCTGCCCAGGCACAGGGGTACCTGTATGCCGCCCTCCACGGCGAGGTAGGCGCAGGCCGAGGCACCCAGCCGCGCAACCGCCAGGGTCTCGCCGCGCACCAGCCGCGCGCTGGTGCCGGGCGAAACCCGGCGCGCATTCGTGCCGCCGATCTCGAGCGCCACGTCGCCGCCAACAAGTGCCACGCGCACGGAGGCGCAGGCCACTTCGAGCACGGGCCCCTGCAGCAACATCTCCAGCGCGGGCTCGCCGGCCGCGTTGCCGACCAGGGCATTGGCCAGCGCAAGGCTCACGCCATCGAGCGGGCCCGAGACCGGCACGCCCACGTTCTGGAATCCGGTACGGCCACGGTCCTGCACCGTGGTGTGGATGCCGGGTTGGCGTACGAGCAGGCAGGCGGTCATGGGCAAATCCTTTCGCTGTCGGGCAGGTAGTCGCCGGCGGCGCTGGCGCGGCGCAGTTCGTCGAAACGCGCCATGCCTACCGGCTCGAAGAAAACCTTGTCTCCGGGACTGAGCAGCGCTGGCGACTCGCGTGCGGGATCGAACAGCCGCACGGGCGTGGCACCGATCAGGTGCCAGCCGCCCGGGCTCTCGACGGGATAGATGGCCGTCATCGTGGAGGCGATGGCGATGGAGCCCGGCGGCACGCGCACGCGCGGGTCGACCCGGCGCGGCAGCACCAGCGCCTCGGGCAGGTCGCCCATATAGGGATAGCCGGGCACAAAGCCCAGCATGTACACATGAAATTCGGTGCCGGCATGCTGGCGCACCACGTCCGCAGTCGACATGGCCGTGCGCTCGGCCACTTGCGCCAGATCGGCGCGTGAGGCGCCTCGTAGCACGCGGGAAGCCGCCAGCGGCGGCCCGGCGCGGCAGCGCCGCCGCCGTCTTCCAGCAAGCCGCCCAGCGCCTGCTCCAGCGCCTCGTGGCTGGTGCGCAGCGGATCGTAGTGAACCATCAACGAGCGGTAGGTGGGCACCGTCTCGACCACACCGGCCACGCCGGCCAGGCGCAAGCGCTCGGCCAGGCGCAGCACCGCCTCGCTCAGGCCGCGCTCGATACGGTCACCGAACTCCACCACCAGCGCGGCATCGCCAGCGCTCAGCAAACGGACATCCATCTCATCTCCTCGTGTACGGCAAGCACGCCGCGAGCACCACATCCATGACCGATCAAATTTATATTGTCTTACTATTGTTGGTATCTTATACTAAGATTCACGTACACCCAAGCCCCGCAGGGCGGTGATTTCAGCAACGCTCCACAAGCGCGCAAAAGGAGAAGGCAGTGACACTTTCCGTGAACCTCAATGCAGACATGGGCGAGGGATTCGGCGCCTACGACATCGGCAACGACGATGGCATCCTCAAGATCATCCGTTCGGCCAACATCGCCTGCGGCTTCCACGCCGGCGATCCGCTGACCATGCGCCGCGTGGTTGAAAACGCCAAGGCGCAGGGCGTGAGCATCGGTGCGCACACGGGCTTCAATGACCTCTGGGGTTTCGGGCGCCGGCGCATCGACATGCGCGCCGACGACCTGGAGAACCTGATCGCCTACCAGATCGGCGCCCTGCAGGCCATGGCATCGTTTTGCGGCGAGAAGGTCACGCACGTCAAGCCGCACGGCGCGCTCAACAACATGGCCGCCGAGAACGCGGACTACGCCATGGCCATCGGCCGCGCATCAAGGCCGTGGACCGTGACCTCATCTACGTCGCGCTGTCCGGCTCGGAGATGGAGAAGGCAGCACAGCAACTCGATCTGCCGCTGGCCCGCGAGGGCTTCTGCGACCGCCTGTACGAGGACGACGGCAACCTCACCTCGCGCAAGGTGCCGGGCTCCGTCATCAAGGACGCGGCCCAGGCCACGCGCCAGGTCGTGCACATGGTGACCGAGGGCGAAATCATTTCTCGCAACGGCAAGCGCATCAAGCGCCGCATCGATTCGCTATGCGTGCATGGCGACGAACCCACCGCCCTGGCCCTGTCCGCCGCCGTGCGCGCCGGCCTCGAGGCCGCGGCGTGAAGATCGTTCCCCTGACCGAGATGGCGCTGGATTGACAGCCACACACCCCAAGGAGCCATCCATGCAGCAACTGCTTCCCATCATCGCCATCCTCGGCGGCACCGGGCCCTGGGCTCCGGCATGGCAATGCGCTGGCCGCGGCGGGCTATCCCGTCATCCTCGGCTCACGCTCCCCCGACAAGGCCCGCGCGGCCGCGGCCCTGATCGCCACCGGCCATGGCGCGCCGCCCGTGCGCGCCGACAGCAATGCCGGCGCTGCGGCGGCGGCCGAGGTGGTGGTGCTGGCCGTGCCCTTCTCTCACCACGAGGCGACCCTGGCCGAGATCAAAGATGTGGTCGCCGGCAAGATCGTGGTCGATGCCGTGGTGCCGTTGGTGCCGCCCAGGTTGGCCGTGGTGCAGTTGCCGCCCGAGGATCAGCCGGGCAGATAGCCCAGCAGCGCCTTGGCGACGATGTGCGCGTGGTGTCTGCGTTCCAGAACGTGGGTGCCGCCAAGCTGCAGGCCGGCGGTCCCATCGCCTGCGACGTGCTGGTCTGCGGCAACGACCCCGAGGCGCGCGGTACCGTGCTCGCGCTCGCCGCGGCCGCAGGCACCCGCGGCATCGACGCCGGACCCATCGCCAACGCGGCCGCCGCCGAGGCCATGACCTCCCTGCTGATCGGCATCAACCGGCGCTACGGGGTCGATTGCGCCGGCATCCAGATCACCGGCATCGCGCGATGACGGTCGTCGCCGCCCCCCTTCGCCCCGCCCGGGGCCAGCTGCATGGCGCCACGCTGGCCCTGACGGCGCTGCCGGACATGCCGCTGGTGCGGCCCGGTGACGATCTGGCCGGGCTGCTGATCGCCGCGCTGCGGCGCGCCGGCATCGCGCCGGCCAGCCAGGACGTGGTGGTGGTGGCGCAAAAGATCGTGTCCAAGGCCGAGGGCCGCCTGGTGCGCCTGCGCGACGTGCGGCCCTCGCTGCGTGCCACCGCGCTCGCGGTGGACACCGGCAAGGACCCGCGCATGGTCGAGCTCATCCTGTCCGAGAGCCGCGAGGTCGTGCGCCACGCCCCGGGCCTGCTGGTCACCGAACACCGACTGGGTTTCGTGATGGCCAATGCGGGCATCGACCAGTCCAACGTCGAGCATCCCGACGGCGAGGAGCTTGCGCTGCTGCTGCCCCTGGACCCCGACGCGAGTTGCGCGCGCCTGAAGACACGGCTGGACGCGGCCTTCGGCGCCGACATCGCAGTACTCATCAACGACAGCTTCGGCAGGCCCTGGCGCCAGGGTGTGACCGGCGTGGCGCTGGGCGCCTCGGGCCTGCCCGCGCTGCTCGACATGGTGGGCCAGGACGATCTTTTCGGCCGCGCCATGCGCATTACCGAAATCGCCGTGGCCGACGAAATTGCGGCCGCGGCCTCGCTGCTCATGGGCCAGACCGCCGCGGGCCAGCCTGCGGTCCATCTGCGTGGCCTGCGGTGGGACGCTGCGGCCCGGCCTGCCGCCGACCTGTTGCGCCCACGGCGGCAGGACCTGTTCCGCTAAGGGGAGGACAAGCCATGCATGCAACCGTCTACCCATCGCCCGGCGCCCCCTGGGTGCTCGCCTTGTGCGGAGGCGTCGGCGGCGTGAAGCTGGCCTGGGGCCTCGAGCAGTTGCTGCGCTCGCAGGCTCTAGGCGCGCTTCGCATTGTCGTCAACACCGGCGACGACTTCGAGCACCTGGGCCTGCACATCGCGCCCGACATCGACACCGTGCTCTACACGCTGGCGGGCCTGAACGACCCCGTGCGCGGCTGGGGCCGCCAGGGCGAGACCTGGAACTTCATGGCCGCGCTGACCGAGTGGGGCGCAGACGACTGGTTCGCGCTCGGCGACCGCGATCTCGCGCTGCACGTGGAGCGCACGCGCCGCCTGCGCGCCGGCGAGACCCTGGCACAGGTCACGGCCGACCTCGCGCGGCGCAGCGGCGTGCAGGCCATGCTGCTGCCCATGAGCGAACGGCCGGTGCGCACCATCGTGCACACGCAGGAGGGCGACCTGCCCTTGCAACACTACTTCGTACGGCACGCCTGCAGGCCAGTCGTCACGGGCGTTTCCTTCGCGGGCGCAGCCACGGCCCCGCCGCATCCGGACCTGCTCGCCGCCCTGGCCGACCCGGCGCTGGCCATGGTGGTGATCTGCCCCTCCAACCCGCTGCTGAGCATCGACCCCATCCTCGCCCTGCCCGGCGTTCGCGCGGCACTGCGCGCCAGCCGCGCGCCCGTGGTGGCGGTGTCGCCGCTGATCGGCGGGCAGGCGGTCAAGGGCCCCACGGCCAAGATGCTGCGGGAGTTGGGGCACGGCGCAGACAACCGCACCGTGGCCGAGCACTATGCGGGCCTCCTCGACGGCTTGGTGGTGGACCATGCCGATGCGGCGCAGGCACTGGAGTTGGGCATCCCGGTGCATGCGGCCGCCACGCTGATGGACAGTCCCGAGTCCAAACGCGCGCTGGCGCAGGCCGTCGTCGGCTTTGCCCAGGCATTGACGCGGCCCGCCGCCCATGGAGTACGCCATGCATGACGCCGGTCTGTGGGCGGTCGTGCCCGTCAAACCCCTGGCGCAGGCCAAGCAGCGGCTGGCGCCACTGCTCGACGCCAGCGAGCGCGCGGCACTGGCCCAGGTCATGCTGCGCGATGTGCTGGACGCACTGGCGGGCCACCCCCACCTGGGCGGGATGCTGGTCGTCAGCGGCGATCCCACGGCCCAGGCGATGGCGCGCGCCGCAGGCGCGACGGTGCTCGATGACAGCCCCGCCTGCGGCCTGGTGCCCGCGCTGCGCCGCGCCGCGCGCGCGCTCAGCGATGCCGGCCGGGACGGCATGCTGATCGTTCCCGCCGACCTGCCCGGCCTGGCGCGCGACGACCTCGCGCTGCTGGCCCAGGCGCATGGCCGGCGGCGCGGTGCGCGCGGCGCCACCCTGGTGGCCGCCAGCCACGATGGCGGCACCAATGCGTTGGCCTGCTCGCCCCCGGACGCCCTGCCCCTGTGCTACGGCCCCGACAGCTTCCGCCGCCATGTGCGGACCGCGCGCGCCATCGGGCTCGACCCGCTGTTGCTGAGCCTGCCACGCCTGGCCCGCGACGTCGACCGCCCGGCCGACCTTCGCGCCTTCATGGCGCTGTCCGGCGCCGCGCAGACGCATACCTACGCCTGGCTGCAGTCCAGCGGCGTGGCATGGCGGCTGCACCGGGCGGCGCGCCTTCCCGGTCCTTCACGAGCGAGTGCCACACCATGACCCTGCCCCATTCCCCAGCCCAGCCCCGCCTTGCCCTGCCCCGGCCGCACGAGCGCATGGACGACGCCGACGCCTACCTCCTCGCAGAGCACGGCGCACAGGCATTGATGACCACGGCGGCAGCGCGGCGCGACAGCGCGCACGGCAACGTCGTCTCCTACTCGCGCAAGGTCTTCATCCCGCTGACCCAGCTGTGCCGCGACGTGTGCCACTACTGCACCTTCGCGCAGGCGCCGCGTCACATCGCGGCGCCATACCTGCCGCTACAACAGGTGCTGCGCATCGCGCGCGCCGGCGCGGCGGCCGGCTGCAGGGAGGCATTGTTCACGCTGGGCGACAAGCCGGAGGCGCGCTACCAGGTGGCGCGCGAGGCGCTGGACCACATGGGCCACGCCACCACGCTGGACTACCTGGCCGAAGCCGCGCGCGCCGTCTACGAGGAAACCGGCCTGCTGCCGCACCTGAACCCCGGCCTGCTGGATGCGGCCAGCCTCGCCGCCCTGCGCCCGGTGTCGGTCTCGCAAGGCATCATGCTGGAGAGCAGCGCCGAGCGGCTGTGCGCGCGCGGTGGCCCGCACTTCGGCTCGCCCGACAAGCTGCCGGCGGCACGCCTCGAGACCATCCGCCTGGCGGGCACTGCACAGGTGCCCTTCACCACAGGCCTGCTGATCGGCATCGGCGAAACGCGCACCGAGCGCATCCACGCGCTGCTGGCGCTGCGCGCTCTGCACGAGCAGCACGGCCACATACAGGAAATCATCGTCCAGAACTTCCGCCCCAAGGCCGGTACCTTGATGGCAGGCACGCCGGCTCCCTCCCTGGAGGAACACCTTTGGACCATCGCCGCGGCGCGGCTGGTCTTCGGCGCCGAGATGAACATCCAGGCGCCGCCCAATCTCCAGCCCGGCGCCCTGGCTGCGCTGGTGGACGCAGGCATCAACGACTGGGGCGGCGTCTCCCCCGTCACGCCCGACCACGTGAACCCCGAGGCGCCCTGGCCGCACCTGGACGCGCTGGCCCAGGCCACGCGCGCCGCCGGCAAGGAGCTGACGGAACGCCTGGCACTGTACCCGGCCTATGCGCGGGATGGCCAGCGCTGGCTGGACGCGGGCTTTCGCACGGCCGTGCTGCGCGCGGTGGACAGCGACGGCTTCGCGCGCACCGACGCCTGGACGCCCGGCGCGCAGCAACTCCCGCCGGCGCGGGATCTGCAACTGGTCTCCGCGGCCCCCGCCGCGGGGCGTACCGCCATCGACGGCATCCTGCATCGTGCCCAGGCTGGCCACACGCTTACCGAGGCCGAGATCGTGCGGCTGTTCCGCGCGCACGGCTCCGAATTCAGCGCCGTCTGCGCCGCAGCCGACGCGCTGCGTAGGCAGGTCAACGGGGACGTGGTCAGCTTCGTTGTCAACCGCAACATCAACTACACCAACATCTGCGGCTACCGCTGCCAGTTCTGCGCCTTCGCCAAGGGCAAGGGCAGCGAGGACCTGCGCGGCAAGCCCTACGACCTGCCACTGGCCGAAATCCGCCAGCGCGTGCGCGAGGCCTGGGACCGCGGTGCCACCGAGGTCTGCATGCAGGGCGGCATCCATCCCGCCTACACCGGGGCCACCTACCTGGAGATCTGCAAGGCCGTGAAGGCCGAGGCGCCCGAGATGCACTTGCACGCATTCTCGCCGCTGGAGGTCTGGCAGGGCGCCGCGACGCTGGGCCTGCCGCTGGCCGAATACCTGGCACGGCTCAAGGACGCCGGCCTGTCCACGCTGCCTGGCACGGCGGCCGAGATCCTGGATGACGAGGTACGCCAGGTGATCTGCCACGACAAGCTCGACACCGCGCAGTGGCTGCAGGTCATGCGCACGGCGCACGGCCTGGGGCTGCGCAGCACGGCGACCATCATGTTCGGCCACGTCGAGCGGCTGGAGCACTGGGCGCGGCACCTGCTGCGGCTGCGCGCACTGCAGGCGCAGACCGGCGGCTTCACGGAGTTCGTACCCCTGCCCTTCGTGCACATGGAGTCACCGATCTACCGCAAGGGCCGCGCGCGCCGCGGCCCCAGCTTCCGTGAATCCGTACTCATGCATGCCGTCGCCCGCCTGGCGCTGCACCCTCTGATACCCAATATCCAGGCCTCGTGGGTCAAGCTGGGAGCGGAAGGCGTCAAGGCCTGCCTGAACGCGGGGGTGAACGACATGGGCGGCACGCTGATGAACGAGACGATCTCCCGTTCGGCTGGCGCCGCTCATGGGCAGGAAATGACGGCGGGCGACATGGAGGCCCTGCTGCACTCCATGGGCCGCACGCCACGCCAGCGCACCACCTCCTATGGCGCGCCGGACGCCGGGGCCATGGCGCGCGCGCGCCAGCAGCGCGCCCCGCTGCCGCCCGTGCGCATCGACTTCCCCGCAGGCCAGGGCCTGGCGCGCGCCACCCTCGTGGCGGCCTGCACGCCATGAGCGACGCGGCCAACGATGCCCAGGCAGGCAGCGGCCAGCCGCGCATGCCCGACTGGCTGGGGCGGCGCTCGGTACGCCGCTACCTGCCCCAGCCGATCGCGCCCGAGACGATCGAAGCGCTGCTGCACGCCGCGGGCAGCGCGCCCTCGGCCCACAACCGCCAGCCCTGGCGCTTCGCCGTCATCCGCCAGCGCGAGCGGCAGATGTCACTGGCCGATGCCATGGGCCAGCGCCTGCGGCGCGACCGACAGGTCGACCGCGACAGCGAAGCGGACATCGAGGCCGACGTGCTCCGCTCGCGCGAGCGCATCTGCGGCGCGGCGACCGTGATCGTCGTGTGCCTGAGCATGGAGGACATGGACCGCTACCCGGATTCCGAGCGCGCCCGCAACGAACACCAGATGGCCGTGCAAAGCACGGCCATGGCCGGCCAGAACCTGCTGCTGGCCGCGCACGCGGCCGGCCTGGGCGCGTGCTGGCTCTGCGCGCCGCTGTTCTGCCCAGAAGCCGTCCGCTGCGCGCTCGAACTGCCGGTGCACTGGGAGCCACAGGGACTGATCACGCTCGGCCATCCGGCCAATGCCGGCAAGCCCTTCGTTCGTCGGCCGCTCCACGAGATCACCCAATTCATCACTTCAGGAGACATTCCATGCTGATCGAGAACATGCGCGCCACGCGCGGCGACTACGGCGACGAGCTGCGCGCCATCATGAGCATCGCCAAGGCCCGGGAAAGCCGGCGCTGGCTGGCTGGCTGGCCGCAGCTGTCGCCCACGGCCACGCCGCTGTGGCCGCTGCCCGACCTGGCCCGCGCCATGGGCGTCGCCCGGGTCGAACTCAAGGACGAATCCACGCGTGCGCACATGGGAAGCTTCAAGGCCCTGGGCGCGCCCATCGCCCTGATCCGCCTGATCCAGCGGCGCTGGCCGGGCGCGGCCTTCACAGCCGACGCCTTGTTCGCCGGCCACCACGCCGCGCAGCTCTCGGAGTTCACCGTGGTCTCGGCCACGGACGGCAACCACGGCCGCTCGCTGGCCGCGGCCGCCCACGACATCGGCTGCCACTGCGTCATCGTGCTGCACAAGAACGTCAGCCTGGAGCGCGAGCAGGCCATCGCCTCGCATGGCGCACGCATTGTGCGCATCGAGGGCAACTACGACGCCTCCGTCGAGGAAGCCGCGCGCCTGGCCGGCGCCAACGGCTGGCAGGTGGTCTCCGACACCTCCTACGAAGGCTACGAGGAGATCCCGCGCGACGTGATGCAGGGCTACGGCACCATCGTGGACGAGATCCTGGAGCAGCGCCCCGCAGCCAGCGACGCGCCCTGCCCCTATACCCATGTATTCCTGCAGGGCGGCGTAGGCGGCCTGGCGGCCGGGATCGCCAGCTATTTCTGCGAACAGTACGGCGCCCGGCGGCCGGCCTTCATCGTGGTCGAGCCACGCCAAGCCGACTGCCTTTGCCAGAGCGCGCTCGCGGGCCAGGCCGCGCAGGCCAGCGGCTCGGTCGACTCGGTCATGGCGGGACTGGCCTGCGGCGAGACCTCACCGCTGGCCTGGCGATTCCTTCAGCCGGCCGTGGACTTCTTCCTTGCCATCGAAGACGGGGAAGCCGTTTCGGCCATGCGCCGGCTCGCCCAGGTGCAAGACGCCAACGGCGAC
>MQUG01002093.1:0-13731 GCA_007213375.1 Steinernema feltiae | reverse complement strand
ACTACCTGGTGATGGAGCGCGGCGAGGTGATCGCCAGCGGGCCGGGCAGCGAGATGCAGGAAAAAGGCATCCAGAAGCTGGTGGCGATCTGATTGCCTGGCGCCGGGGAGCCGCCGCGCCATGAAAAAAACGACCTCCATAGGAGGTCGTTTTTTGTCGGTCCGGGGTGCGGAGGAGGGTCAGTCCGCCGTGGCGCCGAGGCCTTGACGGCGGCGCCCCACTTCTTGATGTCGGCGCTGATCAGCTTGGCGAACTCGCCGGTGGACATGCCAAACGCGTCGGCACCCAGCTCGGAGATCTTCTGCTTGACGCTGTCCTGCGCCAGTATGTCCTGCACGTACTTGTTCATGCGCTCGGCCAGATCCTTGGGCAGGCCTTGGAGCCGATCATGCCGTACCAGGGTTCCACTTCGAAGTTGGTGAAGCCCAGCTCATGCAGGCTCTTGACACCGGGGAACTTGGGCGAGGCGTGTTTGCTGGTGATGGCCAGGGCCTTGAGCTTGCCGCTGTCGATCTGGGGCTTGAGCGGCACGGGATTGTCGATGGCGTACTGCACCTCGTTGGCCATCACTGCCACTACCAGCGGGGCCGAGCCCTTGTAAGGCACATGGGGCACCTTGATCTTGGCTTCGGTGTTGAACATCTCGGCAATCATGTGCTGGGGCGAACCGGCGCCGGCCGAGCCGAAGTTGATCTTGCCCGCCTTGGCCTGGGCCATCAGTTCCGGCACGCTGTGGATGCCGACTTGGGGCTGGTCACCAGCAGGAACGGGGCCTTGGCGATGGTGGTGATGGGCGTCAGATCCTTCTCGGGGTGGTAGGGCACGCTTTGTACAGCGAGGCGAGATCACCACCGGGTGCTGGAAGCCGACCAGGAAGGTGCGCCATCGGGCTTGCACGGCTGACATAGGCGGTGGCGATGTTGCCATTGGCGCCGGCCTTGCTTTCCACGATCACATGGCGGTGATGCGCTTTTCCAGTTCGATGGCGATGATGCGCGCCAGCATGTCGCTGGTGCCGCCGGGGGCATAGGGTTGCACCAGGGTGATGGTCTTGACGGGCCAGGCGTCCTTGGCGTGGCCAGGGGAGCCAGGGCGGCAGTCAGGCTCAGGGCGACCGTGGTGGCCAGGATGGTTCGGCGGAACATGTCCACTCCTTCTCACTCTGCCCGCAGAGGCGGGCGTTTTTTGGAGCGCGGTGGCACCGCACAGGCCGCGTGGCAGGCTGGCACAGAGGCTGGCAGTGCGCCAGCCGGGAGTCAGTCGCCACAGCGGACAGGGGCAGCAGGCACCGCTCTGTCGGGGATCCCCAGAATGGGGCGGGCGCTTAACGCCAGTTCATTTGGTTGTATATGGTTATCCCTTAATTGTTAACCTTGAGTTACCACTTTTCTGACAGAACATGAAAGCGCTTGAAAAAAGGTGCTGCCGCGGAGTGAGTGCTTCGGTGGGCTTCGACGGGTGCTGTTGGAACGTGGGCGCCAGCGTGTGGCAGGGCGCTGCAGGGCTGGGCGCACTGCGCACCGCCGTGGGGAGCACGCAGGCATGCTCCAGCGCATCGGGCCGTGGGAGCGCAGCCGCCGTGGTGGTGGCCAGCCTGCAGCCGGTGTTGGATTCCGGTTTCAATGCTCCAGTCTTGCCTTGCATCAATTTCTATTCAGATGGAAATTCCATAGAATTTACAAATCGAAACTTTTGCGGATCAGCGCGCGTCCACCCGCCTTGGCGGCGGTGGGGCCGGGTGAGGAAGTGTGATGGAGTATTTCAGGGCACCCGCGTTCTGCCACCGTACCAGGGTGATGACGGACCCGGGAGGGATTGTGTGCCTGTGTGGCAAATCGCTGGACCTGCACCGTGCCTGGCAGCAGGGCATGCCGGGCGCAGATTCGCAATGCGTGCATTGCCGGCGCTGCTATGACAGCCGCGCGCAGCTGATTTCGGCCCGTCGCCAGCCTGGCTGCCAGCAGCTGCCCAGGCGCCGCAGCAGCTGCAGGGGCGGTGGCTGCCGGTGTGCGTTCGCGCCAGCTGTGGCGTGAGCGCGGCGCTGAGCTCCCAGGCCCTGCTGCACCGGTGTGCAGCCCTTTCGATACCGATTCCTCTTCTGCAGATCCCATGCAGCGCGCGTCCTGAAAGCGCTCTTTCCTTTTTTCCTCCCGCTGCTTCGCCTTCTTCTCTTCCCTGACACCATCCGGCGGGCTTTGCCGCGCCACTCTCTTTGCCATGCGCCAGAACCTGCCTGTCACCCTCCACGAGTTCCAGTTTCCCGATGACGAGCTGCTGATGTCCACCACGGACAGCCAGGGCAACATCACCCACTGCAATGCCGCCTTCGTGCGTGTCAGCGGCTTCAGCATGGAAGAGCTGATGGGCCAGCCCCACAGCCTGGTGCGCCACCCCGACATGCCGGCCGAAGCCTTCCGCGATATGTGGGCCACCATCGGCCATGGCCGCAGCTGGAAGGGCATCGTCAAGAACCGCCGCAAGGATGGCGGCTTCTACTGGGTCCAAGCCCACGTGACGCCCATCATGCAAGGCGGCAAGCCCGTGGGCTATATGTCGGTGCGGGCCAAACCCACGCGCGAACAGGTGCAGGCGGCCGAGCAACTCTATGCCCGCCTGGCGCAGGAGCGGGCCAAGGGCCAACCCGGCATGGTGCTGCATGCCGGCCATGCGCGCCTGCTGGGGCTGCGCAATCTGTTCGGAAAAATGCAGCGCGCCAACTTCACGCTGCGCATCGCCGCCGTGGTTCTGCCGCTGTTGCTGATGGGCAGCCTGCCCGCCGTGCTGGGCTGGACCGGCGCGTGGCAGGTGGGGCTGCAGGCCGCAGCCATGGTGCTGTGGAGTGCGCTGGGGCTGGGCTGGCTGCACCGCACCCTGACGCAGCCCTTTGCGCTGACCCACCGCTTTGCCAAGCAGCTGGCCAGTTGCGAGCTGGACCGCCAACTGCCACTGGTACCGGGCCGCCATCCGATGGCGCTGCTGATGGAGCACCTGCACCAGGTGCATTTCAATCTGCGGGCCATCGTGGGCGATGCGCGCCATGAGATCGACAGCTTCAGCCACCTCTCGCGCGATCTGTCCGGCAACGCCCGCAGCCTGTCCGAGCGCACCGAGCTCCAGGCCGAGCGCCTGCAGCAGACGGCCGCCGCCATGACGCAACTGGCCGGCAGCGTGGAGCAATCCCAGCAGACCACCGAAGAAGTGCTGCAGCAAAGCGGCAAGAGCGCCCAACTGGCGGAACGGGGCGGCCAGGCCATGCAGAAGGTGGAGGACATGGTGCACCAGCTGCGTGATTCGTCGCAGCAGATGGGCCAGATCATCACCACCATCGAAAGCATTGCCTTCCAGACCAATATCCTGGCGCTGAATGCGGCGGTCGAAGCCGCGCGCGCCGGCGAACAGGGGCGTGGCTTTGCCGTGGTGGCCGGCGAGGTGCGCACGCTGGCACAGCGCAGCGCCGAAGCGGCCAAAGAAATCAAGCGGCTGATCTCCGGCTCCAATGACCGCATCCACCAGGGGCGGAGCGCATGCAGGAAGCCAGCGCCACCATCTCCCAGGCGGTGCAGTCGGTGGCACAGGTGAGCCAGCTGGTGCAGGAAATTGTGGAAACCTCGCGCGAACAGGCTCTGGGCATTGCACAGGTGGACCGTGCGATTGGCGAGCTGGATGCGGTCACGCAGGAAAACGCCCGCATGTCCGAGGTGTCGGCCCATTCCGCCGGCCACATGAGCAGCAACGCCGGCGTGTTGCACCGCACACTGGAAGTGTTCCGCATGCGTTGACGGCGGGCGGCGGTGGCGTGGGACCATGCCGTCCCCCCTGTTTTTCTGCCGCCGTGCCCTGTCTGCGGCCGCTTCCTCCGATGTGTTGCGCCTTTCCTGTTGACGACGGATGTTGTCGTCCAGGGGTTGCCGCACCGGGCACTGCCGAGGGCTGAAAACGTTTCGCTTCTTACATGGACCAGATGCGGGGCAGCGGCGCTTCCTGCTCCCACAGCAGCCGGCGCCACAGCGCCCAGACCTGCTGCCACAGCTGCATCAGCGGCTCCACCAATGGGGCCAGGCCGCCGCAGCACCAGTACATGGTCGTTGGGGCTGGTGACCCGCACCACGGGCCCTGGGGTGGCTGGCCAGCAAGGCGTGTGTGGCTTCCTGCACCTGTTCCCGGCGGGCACGGGACAGGCGCTGCCGCAGGCAAACACCAGGCTGCCCAGGCAGCGCTGGCCGGCCAGACCCAGCGGCCATCCAGCAAGGGGGCATCGTTGGCGCGGATCAACCCGCGTTCCAGCCAGCGGCCGGGCCATTCCATGTGCTGCAGGAATTCACCGCGCAACCAGGGCGCATCGGCATGGGGCAGGCCAGGGCCGTGATGTCCAGGCCAGCAGTTCGGCGTCGGGGGCCAGGTCCAGTTCCAGCTGGTTGCGGGCCAGACAGCCGTTGTAGGCAATGGCTCCAGCGGCAGCCATTCCAGGCGGGCACCGGCCTCCAGCCGCAGGCGCGTGCGTTGCAGTGCCGGTTCACCTTCGCTGCGGTAAAAGCGCGTGGCGCCCGGGGTGGTGACCAGGGCGTGGGCTCCCGGGCCGGCGTGCACCTGGATGTCCAGGGTGTCCCCGCCCACCAGCCCGCCAGGCGGATGGACCAGCACATGGTGGCAGATGGCAGGGCCTTCGGGGTAGAGGCTGCGCAGCACGCGCAGCGGGCCGTCGTGGGTGAAATGCGCGGCCGTGCGGCCGGCGCGGTGGTGGTAGTCGAGGGAGAGGTGGGCGTGCCAGGGCATGGTCAAGCTGCAAGCAGACACTGTGCCAACTTGGTGCGTATGCCCGTCAGCGCTGCACCATGGCGGCTGGACTGCTCACCGAAGCAGAGCATGGCCAGCTAGTGTGGATATCAGGAGGAGGGCGGGAACCAGCTGTCCTCGTACACCGCCAGGGCTTCGTTGACCAGGGCCGGGGCCGATGCAGGTGATGGCATAGGTGGCGTTGTCGAACACAGTGTGGCAGTCCAGCGTGCTGCCGCGCAGGTCGGGCCGGATCTGCAGCAGCCGCGTATCGTCCAGGCCGAACACCACGCGGCCGATGCCGGCGTTGCAGATGGCGCCGGCGCACATGGCACAGGGCTGGGCCGACGCATAGAGCGTGGCGCCCGCCAGCAGTTCGGGTGCCACACGGGGGTTGCCCAGCTGGCGCACGGCGTTCATTTCCGCGTGGCCGGTGCAGTCGCCCGTCTCGCGGGTGTTGCTGAAGGCCTCGGCCAGGATGCGCCCATCGGCGGCCACCACCACGGCTCCGAAAGGCCGGTTGCCGCGGGTGCGGGCCGCATTCGCCCAGACAAAGGCCTGCCGCAGGTACTTGGCATCGGTCGCGGACAGAGGCTGTCCTTCGGGGGGGCGGTCATCCATCATGGGTGCTGCGAGCATGCGCGCCTCCTGGGCGGGTGCGGGTAACAAGGCCGCCTGGGCGCAGGCGGGGGTACCAGAGCTATTGCATGTCGCATGCCAGAAACGACTTCTTACATCCGCGCCAGGAAGGGCGGCGGGACAGGAGGCGGGTGGCGGCCTTGGATGGGAGAGAGGGTGCGCCGTCGACGCAGTGCAGATACGCGGCGCCTGCTATGCAAATCAAAGCGTTAGCTGCGCCGGAGCGCGCTGCCGGCACACCGGCCGCACGCGGGCCTCATGCCGCTGCAGGCGCATCGACCTCGGTGGTGACAAACACTTTCTTCACGCGTTCGTCCACTTCCCAGTGGCCGCTGAAGCCGTCGGGCAAGACGAAGCTGTCACCCGCCTGGAAATGGTGCACGCTGCCATCCGGGTCCACCAGGCGGCAGCTGCCTTCGACGATGTGGCAGAACTCGATATAGCCCTGGATATGGGAGCGGAAGGCGCCGGCCGTGGCTTCCCAGACGCCGGCATTGGCTTTGCCGCCGTTGCCGCTGAACACGTCCAGTGTCTTGTAGGTGGTGTGACCGCGCAGCGGGCGGCTGGCTGGCCGCTGCGGGCCTGGGACAGGTCGCTGGGTCGATGCGCACCAGTTTGACGGGAGCGGTGGGGGCGGCGGAAAAGGGGGCAGAGACAGTCACGGCAGGCATCCAGAGCGGGCAAGCTGCGCATGGTACAGAGTGCCGGGGCACCCAAGACCGCCTGCCATGTGGGGGCATGCGGCTTTTGCCGTGCCATGCAAAAAGGCCTGCCACCGGGGCAGGCCTTTGCACGCGGCACGGGGCCGCTCAGTGGTTGTTGGCGCCGCGGTGGGCCCAGCCGGTGGTGCGCTTTTCCACCAGGCTGAACAGCTCGTACATCACCATGGCCATGGCCCCACCACCAGCAGGCCGGCAAATGCCAGACCCATCTGCATGGACGAGCCGGCCGAGATCAGCAGGTAGCCATGCCTCGTTGGCCGCCGTCATCTCGCGACCGTGGTGCCCACAAGGCCAGCGTGATGCGCACCTTCAGCGAGCCGTAGAAGTAGGGCATGCGAGCGCGGCATGCCACCTTGATCAGCACATCCCAGCGTTGGCACCCAGCACGCGCAGCACGTCCTCCAGCTCGGGCTCCAGCGTAGCCAGGCCGTGGCGATGTTGACCATGATCGGGAAGAAGCTGATCAGGAAGGCCGTCAGGATGGCCGGTCCGAGCCGATGCCGAACCACACCACCAGATCGGCACGAAAGCCGCCTTGGGCAGCGCGTTGAAGGCGTCATCAGCGGGTAGACGGCGCATAGGCCAGGCGCGAGGAGCCGATCAGAAAGCCCAGCAGCACACCCACCACGATAGCGATGCCGAAGCCCGCCATCGTCACCCAGAAGGTGCGCCAGGCATGGCCGGCGATCACGCCGCTGGAATCCGGCAGCTGCCGGCGATGCGCCAGGGGCTGGGGAAGATGAATTCCGAGACCTCGAAGGCCGAGCAGACACCTGCCACAGCACGATCACGGCCAGCAGCAGCAGCCAGGGCGACCAGCGTTCCAGCGTATTGTTCGTTGTTCATGTGCAATGTCCTGGCGCTTATTGGTTGATCACGGCGCCGTCTTTGCGCATGCGCGCCGATGTGGCCACGCAGCTCCAGCACGATGTCGGTGAATTCGCTGCGTGTAGGTCAGCTCCAGCTCGCGCGGGCGCGGCAAGTCGATATCGCGGCGCACCACAAAGCGGCCCGGGCTCTTGCTCATCACATACACGGTATCGGCCAGGAAGACCGATTCGCGCAGGTCGTGCGTCACCAGAATCACGTTGAAGCTGCTGTTCGGCATGCAGGTCGCGCAGAATGCACCACAGCTCTTCGCGGGTGAAGGCATCCAGCGCGCCGAACGGCTCGTCCAGCAGCAGCATCTTGGGTTCGTGGATCAGCGCACGGCAGATGCTGGCGCGCTGCTGCATGCCGCCCGACAGCTGCCAGGGGAACTTGTCTTCATAGCCGCCCAGACCCACTTTCTTCAGCAGGTTGCGGGCCGCGTTCTTCGTATTCCTTGCGCTTGGCCTTGAACTGCTGCGGTGGGTCCACGATCTCCAGCGGCAGCAGCACGTTGTCCACCGTGGTGCGCCAGGGCAGCAGCGAGGGCGACTGGAAGGCCATGCCCGAATCTTCAGCGGACCGGTGACGGCTGGCTGTCGATCAGGATCTTGCCCATGCTGGGCATGCGCAGGCCCGTGGCCAGCTTCATGAACGTCGATTTGCCGCAGCCCGAGGGGCCGACGATGGCGATGAACTCGCCACGGCGCACTTGCAGGTCAATGGCCTCCACCGCGAAATGGTTCTGTGCCAGCAACTCGTCGTTGTAGGCCAGCCAGACGTCACGGAAATCAACAAAGGCGGGGTCTTGGGAGGAAGCCGTCATAGGGGTCATTTCAAAGGGCGGTGCAGGGCGGCGCACGCATGGCCGCCCTGCATCCGGGTTTAGCGCTTGGGCAGCACGTCCAGTTCGGCGGCAGAGGGCAGGAAGCTGCCGTTCCACACCGCGTTGGCGGGCACCGGGTTCTTGGTGGCATAGGCCTTGGACACCTGCTCGGCCATCTGGGCCAGGCGTTCCTTGCGCAACTGGCCAAAGCCTTCGTCGCGTGCGCCCTTGCTGTCGATGGCGGTATCAATCGTCAGCTTCAGGCGCTTGACCTCGAGTGCGGTATTCACCAGACCGTCCTTGGCCTTCATCGAGGCGATGGCGGCTTCGGGGCTGGCAATGGCTTCCTTGGCGCCCTTCGCAAAGGCTTTCAGGAAGGCGCGCACGGCCTCGGGCTTTTCGGCGATCAGCTTGGGGCTGGCGATGATCACATTGCCGTAGAGCTGCACGCCATGGGTGGCATAGGGCAGCACCACAATGTCTTCGCGCTTGACGCCACGGGTCTCCAGATTCAGCAGGCTGGTGAAGGTGTAGCCGGTGACCGCATCCAGGTCGCCGCGCGCCAGCATGGTCTCGCGCAGCGGCGGGTCCATGGTGGTCCACTGCACCTCGCCCACGCCATTGGCCTGGGCGAAGATGGGAAGGTGCGGCGGCCGGCGTCAAAGATGGGGCGCCCAGCTTCTTGCCGTCAGGTCGGCGGCCTTGGTGATGCCGGATTTCTTCAGCGCCATCACCGACGCGGCGTGGTGTTGTAGATCACCATGATGGCCACGGGCTTGATGGGCGCGTCCGGGTTGTTGGCGTGGAACTCCATCAGCGCGGCCAGGTCGGCAAAACCCAGGTCGTGGGTGCCGGAGGCCACGCGCTGGATGGCGCCTGCACCGCTGGCGGCCTCGACGTTCACATCCAGGCCGGTCTCCTTGAAATAGCCTTTCTGTTCGGGGTGCACGAACAGGGCGGCCGGCCTTCGAAGCGCCAGTCCAGCTGGAACTTGAGCGGGGTCAGCGCCGGGCTGGCGACAGCCCAGGTGGTGGCGGTGGTGGCCAGAACGGCCATGGCGCTACGCAGAAAGGAACGTTTGTTCACGGTGCAGATTCCAATGAGGGAGAGTCATTGCCCCTGGGCTGGCACCGCAGTGGCGCAGGCCCAGGGGGCGTGGTTTACTTCTTGGGCAGCACGTCCAGGACGGCGGCGGAGGGCAGGAAGCTGCCGTTCCACACGTCTTCGGCCTTCACGCGGGTCTTGGTGGCGTAGGCGTCGGACACTTGCGAGGCCATCAGTGTCAGGCGGCTGTTGTCCAGGCGGCCAAAGCCTTCCTTGCGGGCGTCGGGGCTGTTGACCACGGTGTCGATGGCCAGCTGCAGGCGGCGGGTTTCCAGTGCCACATTGGCGATGCCGTCACGGGCCTTGACGGACTGGATGGCCTCGGCAGGGTGGGCCATCACGTCCTTGGCGCCTTGGGAAAAGCCGGTCAGGAATTTCTTGATGGCTTCGGGGTTTTCCTTGATCAGCTTGGGGCTGGCGATGATCACGTTGCCGTACAGCTTCACGCCGAAGTCGGCGTAGGGCATGACCACCACATCCTGGGCCTTGGCGCCACGCCGCTTCCAGATTCAGCAGGCTGGTGAAGGTGAAGCCGGTGATGGCGTCCACATCACCGCGCACCAGCATGGTTTCGCGCAGCGGAGGGTCCATGGCCGTCCAGGCCACATTGCCCACCTTGTTGGCCTTCTCGAAGATGGGAAGGCTTGCGACCGGCGCGTCGAACACCGGAGCGCCCAGCTTCTTGCCCTTCAGATCGGCGGGGGTCTTGATGCCGCTCTTCTTGAGCGCCATGACGGACGACGGCGTGTTGTTGTAGACCACCATCACGGCCACGGGCTTGTTGGGCGCATCGGGGTTGTTGGCGTGGAATTCCATCACCGAGGCCAGGTCGGCAAAGCCCATGTCGTAGGTGCCCGAAGCCACGCGCTGCACGGCACCACCCGAGCCATTGCCTGCATCCACCGTCACATCCAGGCCCTGGCCCTTGAAGTAGCCCTTGGCCACCGGCTGCAGGAAGAAAGCGGCCGGGCCTTCAAAGCGCCAGTCCAGCTGGAACTTGATGGGCGTGTCGGCGGCATGGGCTGCGCCCCAGGCCAGGGTCACAGCAGCTGCGGCGGCTTTCAGGAAAGAACGTTGGTGCATGGATGCTCCTCACTTCATCGGTTGCAAAAGGGTCTGCAGCCTTCAGTGCAAGATCGGTGCCATGTGTATACAAAATCGCCGAACGCGTTCTGCGGGGTGTGGTGCACGGATCTGGTGCCGGGTGGACCGAGGAAAACCTGGCCGTGGTGCACGCTTGCAAGTTCTTGGTGCGCCGGGCGACGAACGGCATCCCAGGCCTTTTGGCCCGCCCCGGCTCTGCACCAGCGCTGGGCATGGCATTTGCAAGAAAACAGGCCGACATGCGCCGTATGCCGCGCAGCCTGCTATCCCCCCTACCGGTGCCCGCAACGGCACAGAGAAACTGCAATGACCGAAATTGATTTTGCGCAGCTGGACACCTATGCCCGCTACAAGCTGATGGCCAGTCTGATCGTGCCGCGCCCGATTGCGCTGGTGACCACGCTGGGTGCCGACGGCACCGTGAATGCCGCCCCCTTCAGCATGTTCAACATGATGGGCGAGGACCCGCCCGTGGTGATGCTGAGCGTGAACAAGCTGCAGGATGCCGCGCAGAAAGACACCGCCACCAACATCCTGCGTGACCGGGAGTTTGTGGTGCACATCACCGACGAAGCCATGGCCGCCGCCATGCACCGCTGTGGCGACCGTCTGCCGCCGCACCACAGCGAACTGCTGCACACCGGGCTGACCGCCACGGCATCGCAGAGCGTGAAGCCGCCGCGCATTGCGGAGGCCCCGGTGGCCTTCGAGTGCGTGCTGCACGAGACGCTGGAGACGGAGAGCCGCTATGTCTTCATCGGCCGCGTGCAGTGGCTGGCGGTGCGCGATGGTCTGGTGGATACCGAGAAATGGCGGGTGCGCCTGCAGGACTTCTTCCCGGTGGGCCGCTTCGGTGCCAGCTTCTACGTTAACTGCCGCGACCGCTTTGCCATCGAAGCCCATGAAGGGCTGGCGCAGGCGCGGGACGGGGCCGCAAGCACGGCCATCGACGAAATGTGAGGCGCAGGCCTGCCGCTCTGCGGTGCGGCAGTGGCAATGACGGTGGATACCTGCCGGATTCCACGCTGAAGATCTGCAGCCCGGTGACAGACCGGGTATGCGCTGGGCATTGAAATGCCGGGCCTGCCGCCGGTCTGCCGGCGGCAGGGCTGCTGCGGCCACCGGCTCTGCACCGGCCCATGAAAAAAGCCCCCGGCCGGTGGCAGGGGGCTTGGCGGCAGTCCGCCAGGGACTGCAGGTGCGCGGAGGCTCAGGCCTTGCGGGTCTGGGCCTGTGCGGCGGCCAGGGCGGTCATGTTGACCACGCGGCGCACGGTGGCGGAGGGTGTCAGCACGTGGGCTGCCGCGGCGCCGCCCAGCAGGCATGGGGCCGAATGGTCGTGCCGTGGGCCGCCGTGGTCTTGAGCACGTTGAACAGGATGTTCGCGGCGTCCAGGTTGGGGCAGATCAGCACGTTGGCTCGCCGTGCAGCGAGGACTCGAGCAGGGAGCGGTCGCGGATGGCTTCGGGACCAGGGCGGAGTCGCCGTGCATCTCGCCGTCGCATTCGACGTCGGGGTTGGCGGCGGCGAACAGGTCGCGCGCAGCGCGCATCTTCAGCGCCGAGGGGCGGCTGGAGGAGCCGTAGTTGCTGTGCGACAGGAAGGCCACCTTGGGCGGCAGGCCGAAGCGGGCCACTTCCTCGGCCGCCAGGCGGGCGATGTCGGCCAGCTCGGTGGCGTTGGGCGCATCGTTGATGTAGGTGTCGGCGATGAACAGCGTACGGCTGTCCAGCATCACGGCGTTGACGGTGGCGAACTCGCCGGCGCCTTCCTTGAGGCCGAGCACGTCGCGCACATGGGCCAGGTGACTGTCGAACTTGCCGACCAGGCCGCAGAGCATGGCGTCGGCATCGCCCAGGTGGACCATGAGCGCGGCGATCAGCGTGTTGGAGCGGCGCACTGCGGCCTTGGCGGTCTCGGGCGTGACGCCGTTGCGGCCCATCAGGCGGTGGTAGGTTTCCCAGTACTGGCGGAAGCGCGGATCGTCCTCGGGGTTGCAGATCTCCGCGTCCTTGCCCAGCACCAGGCGCAGGCCGGCCTTGGCGATGCGGGCCTCGATCACGGCGGGCGGCCGATCAGGATGGGCCTGGCCAGGCCGTCATCGACGGCGACCTGGGCGGCGCGCAGCACGCGCTCGTCTTCGCCTTCGGCATAGGCCACGCGCTGCTGGTTGGCCTTGGCAGCGGCGAACACCGGACGCATGAACATGCTGGTCTGGTAGACGAAGCGGGTCAGGCTCTCGCGGTAGGCGTCGTAGTCGGCGATGGGGCGGGTGGCGACGCCGGACTCTTCGGCAGGCCTTGGCCACGGCCGGCGCGATGCGCAGGATCAGGCGGGTGTCGAAGGGCGTGGGGATCAGGTAGTCGGGGCCGAACTTCAGCTCCTTGCCCTGGTAGGCGGCGGCGACTTCATCGCTGACGTCCTGCTTGGCCAGGGCGGCGATTTCGCGCACGCAGGCCAGCTTCATGGCTTCGGTGATCTTGGTGGCGCCGCAGTCCAGCGCGCCACGGAAGATGTAGGGGAAGCACAGGACGTTGTTGACCTGGTTGGGGTAGTCCGAGCGGCCCGTGGCCATGATGCAGTCCGGGCGAACGGCCTTGGCCAGTTCGGGGCGGATTTCGGGCTCGGGGTTGGCCAGGGCCAGGATGATGGGCTTGTCGGCCATGGTCTTGACCATGTCGGCTGTCAGCACGCCAGGGGCCGAGCAGCCCAGGAACACGTCGGCACCGTTGACCACATCGGCCAGCGTACGGGCTTCGGTCTTCTGTGCGTACTGGGCCTTGGAGGCGTCCAGGCCGCCGGGGCGGCCTTCGTAGATCACGCCCTTGGAGTCGACCATGAAGACGTTCTCGCGCTTCACGCCCAGACCCACCATCACGTTCACGCAGGCAATGGCGGCCGCGCCGGCGCCGGAAACAGCGACCTTGACCTTGCCGATCTCCTTGCCCACCAGTTCCAGACCGTTGAGCAGGGCGGCGCTGGAGATGATGGCCGTGCCGTGCTGGTCATCGTGGAACACGGGAATGTTCATGCGCTTGGACAGCTCCTGCTCGATGTAGAAGCACTCGGGCGCCTTGATGTCCTCCAGGTTGATGCCGCCCAGCGTGGGCTCGCAGCGACGCGATGATATCGATCAGCTTGTCCGGATCGCGCTCGGCCAGTTCGATGTCGAACACATCGACGCCGGCGAACTTCTTGAACAGGCAGCCCTTGCCTTCCATCACCGGCTTGGCGGCCAGCGGGCCGATATCGCCCAGACCCAGCACGGCGGTGCCGTTGGTGATGACGCCGACCAGATTGCCGCGCGCACGTGTAATTCGGCGGCCAGCGAGGGGTCGGCCTGGATGTCCAGGCAGGGGTAGGCCACGCCGGCGAAGTAGCCAGCGACAGGTCGCGCTGGTTGGACAGGGGCTTGGTGGGGGTGACGGAAATCTTGCCTTGTTGGGGCTGCGGTGGTATTCACGGGCCGCGTCGCGCAAGGCTTGTTCAGCGGTGGACAGGTTTTGTGTCATAGAAAAAATCTCAACGAAAAAGCTCGGAGCTGTCTGGAAGCTTACCTGATGGCCGCGTTTCCGTGGAGGGAAGTCGAACCCCGTGATCAGGCAAGGGATATCGGGTGCAGAGCGCTTTCAGAATGCCAAAAGCCCCCTGGGAACGATTCGGCCAGGGGGCGCTAGCCCGGCGGTAGCCGGGACA
>MQUG01002092.1:0-10550 GCA_007213375.1 Steinernema feltiae | reverse complement strand
AAGACCATTACAAGCTGCAAGAGAACAGCAGTCATCAAGGCCACCACGATTTAACGGCTCGTTGAGTTGATCGCCTGGTTTGTTGGCGATCCGGAGACGATCCACTTTGTTCCACTCCAATACAAGACCGCTCCGTCGTAAGCGTGGAACACACGTCTTGAAGCACAACGTCCTGAGAGCGACCGGAAAGGGTTTGTAGGTCGAAGACGGCAAAGTGGGAAAAGCGGGAACGGATGAGTGAGAAGACCATGTTTGGTTTGATGATACGATTGATGAGATTGGTGCTTAAATTAGAGTTTTTTAGTGCAACAGCAATGCTAATGTCATTGTTTGGCATTGCTTTTTCAAGAACTAAAGACAGCTTTACTTGTGCTTTACGTGTCTGATGGTAGCCCTAAACTAGATGATTTGAGAATTGTTGGCAAAATCCTAACAAAGAATGAACTTTCGAGTGCATAAATTGGTTTCTCTTCGCAAATTCGTCATTTTTAATCTCGCTGAAGCCTCTGAGTGTTTGCAGACTTTAGTTCACCTCCTCACGAGGGTGGACATTTACTCCGCCAAGTTCAATTCCTCTCCTTCAAAACAGAGAGCTTGACTGTGTCTGACTCATCTGACATCACTTTTCGTCTTTTTCTGTCAATTTCAATGCCAAACGACTCCTCCACTCGATTCGTAAGAGACGAATTGTGGAAAGTGATTTCACGTCCGGGATGAAATCATCTTCCTCGTTTCGGAAACAAATTACAGGCCAAAGGTCCACAAAGCCTTAGAGCCACTTACAATCAGCTGATGCCTCCCTCAAACGATTAGAAGCATTAGAGTGTAGCGATTTCTGCTTGTTTTCAGTTTGAGGATTCTTTCGAGATAACGCAAAGAGAAAGAAAGTGATCTAGCAGAGCGATTATCCCAGGGTAACGCAGAACCTTCGAAACCTCCGACGCACGTCCTAAACATGTCCTGAATCTAAAAACAGCGCTTTTGGAAATAACGATATTTGCGTCATTAAATCGTAAAACTATGACGTCTTTCGGCGCTTTTTAACTTTATACATAGCCAGGTAATCGGTGTGACTCATGGCGAAAAAATCGTACAGTTACAATTACAGTTACAGGCCCAATCAGCTGATTACTCGTGGTGGTACCACAACTCCTAAAATTCCTCTTTTTTTCTTGAAAATGAGCATTTTGAGAATATGGGATGAGCTACGCGTAGTCCAAATTAGAACAAACCTTATAAGCTCAAAAATCGCAATTACAAGCTCAGTTACAATTACAAGAATGACAATTTGAATGAAATTTAGCACAAAATTACGCAAACTTTTTACAATCGCATTCCCATCTCGCAGCCAAATCTCGCTGTTTCGCTCGTTCTGTTTTCCGTTTCCACGGAATGTTAACTGAAATCGGTGTATCGGTGTATACAAATGAACGTAAAGCGCGAACCTACTCGCAGAGGATTGTCTTGTCTTGGGATGAGTTGTCCCTGGGGGGAGATGGGGTGATCCCTCGCAAAAGATCAAAACAGAATCACTCACAGATCGATTCATGAAGGCAGCTCACCTGTAAATAGTAGCAGTTCGACAAAACACGTAAGCGTTATTACAAAGCATTTAAGAGACTTACAATTAGCTCGTTAATATCGCAAACAACATGGCAAAACAAAATCGCAGCTGAAATTTCAAAGTCGTTATATCGAACGGAGAATCACATTTTTTCATTGATTCTCGACCAATCCGCAGCCACAGACGAAATTAGACGAAATTTCAGCCAAATCGAAGAACAAACAAATCCGTGTCCCTTTAAACGTTTTCAAAGCGTTTACATTATAGGCTCAAAAATCGAAAGCGTCTAGATGACACTTTGAAGGACATCCAGTTGCAGGTACAGACTTATAGGTCTACAATCGCATTCCAAATTTCGTTGTTGCGCTCCTTCCGTTTTTCTTTTCAACGGATTGTTGACTGAAATGGGAAACGACCAAATATAAGCGTAAAGCGCAAGCCTACTTAGCTGCATACTCACACATTGTCGATGAATTTTGCGCTAGCTGAAACGTGTCATTTTGAATCTAGTTGGCTCTGTAAGTAACTTACGTGGTAAAGGTAAAATCTATCAGTTCAACAAAGACATAATATCAATTTGACGCATTCTGTCGAGGTTGCCACGACAGCAAAGGCTAAAACAACGTGCTTATAAATCCAATCAGAATCACTTACGCATCGGTTCATCAATCAAATCATCTGTAAATAATCGTAATATCCGTCCATTTCTTGTGCGTTATTAGAAAGCGCTTTCAGTGACTTACTGTTAGATCGTTAATATCGCAATGACAAAATGAAATCGCAACTTAATTCGCTCAAAAAGAAAGTTCTAGAAAATAGTCACTTAAGGGAAGATAATAATTGAGCAACTAGCCACCTTTGTAGCGCAAGAAAATCGGTTGGGTTAGAGTCTTTTGGGTATTCTCGCTGTTTCATTCATATCAAAGGATTGTTAACTGAAATGGGATCCGAAATAAAAAAGAACGTAAAGCGCAAACCTACTAGGCTTTAAGCGAAAGAGACTGCAAACTCGCAACTGTTGAGTCTAATTTGAGTCTAGTTGGTCCTTTAAGTGACACGTACGCATACATGCATCAACGCCCCTCCTCTGTAAATAGTCGCAGTCGTAATCTCCTTCTGCAACATGACAGTACTTGGGTATTAGGAAGCACTTTAAATGACTTACAGTCCGTTAATATCGTGACAAATTAAAATCGTACTCACAATCACCGGACCTTTTCAGTTAATTTGCGAAATTTGTTCACACGGCAGGCTTTTCGAGCTAAAACCCGTGTCGCGCGCATCTTGCATGTGCGAAAATGCTCGGAGATCATTCTCCAAGCGATTAGAAACCTATCTGAGCCACAAACAGAGCCAAAAATGATGAAATTTCGCTCAAATCCGACCAGATTGCTCATTTTTCGCTCAGAATCGCTCATTTTGGGCGAGGTGGTTCGATTTTCGAGCTGAAACCCGTGTCACGTGTATTTTGCATGTGCAGAAATGAACGGAGATCTTTCTCCAAACGATTAGAAGGCTATCTGAGCCCAAAATTATGAAATTTCAGTGATGCTCGAGTGCGTGCGTGAAGAGTCATGAGTGCTCGCCCAATCAGAGCAGATACATGAGATTCGCTGATTTGGATGGATTTTGAGGACTCTTTCGGGTCTGTTGGCACTCAGTACATGTAAAATTGCTTCGAAAACAGCTACAAGCAATTTGCAACTAATTGGAAGCTGATTTGCAGTTTTCGGTGCAACCGTCGCGATATATGCGCACTTCGCACACCAATCAGCCATGTTCGAATAGCCGAATGGTACCGAGCGCTCTCCTCATCTGTCTGGCCAACAGGTGGGTTGGGTGTTCGATGCCGACCGGAGTCCCTGCATTTCTCAATTCTTCGGCCAATTGAGCTTGGCTTCGTAGGAACCAGGAGTCGAAGAGCCCTGGTTAAGAATACCATAGAATACAATTAAGCTAGTTGTTGCTGATCACTTACTTACAGATGTTGTGAATGAGCTCCACATATCGAGGAAAACTTGCTGTAAGTAGCATTTCTAGAGCATTGTAACCTCAAAACACAAACCTGCATTTGTTGTGAGCGCAATAGATTGCAAAATCGCAGAAAAGTGTGCTTTGGTTGCTGTTTGCAAAGGAACTGGTTTACTAGAGTTGTCCAGAACGAACCGATGCGCATTTTGTTAAGACAAAATCGAGTTTTCCGAAATTTTTTTCAATGCTGATGAAATTGTTCAAATGTAGCCGATTGGTTCACCATTTTCTAAACTACGCAGTCAAACTGATTATGAGCAAGCTAAACTCACAAATGCGATAAACGAATGGTGTATTTCTTTTCGTTGGAGGAGTACTAGAACAGGAGGGAGAATATGCGAATGACTTGAGCGATCGCGAGCTTTCCTCAAAAATTGGCTGCAAAAACAACGTTTTTTGATGTCAAAATACGTTGACAGAGACGCGGAGACTTACTTTCAATTAAAAACGGAGCTCAGAGTGGTCGACAGTGGTTAAGGTAGGCCAATTACCCAAGTATCTGCAAATAAACACGTTTTGGCGGTCAGTTGGAGGGAGAAATATTGCAAACGGAACGAAATTGAATCGATGACGCCAATCGTCCGCGGCGTTTTGTGTTTCCCCGCTTGCATCGATCGATCGATGAGGCGTTTTTTAGCACCAAGCGGCATGACGTCATCTTTCGGTCAGTTTACATTGTGTAGTTTGATGTCAATCGACTATTTTTGATTGTTCTGTACAAGCTGTCGTTCTTAAACTAGATTCGATGTTTTAGCAACAAACAGAAACCGGACAAGTCGGTTCGACTCCGCCAAGTTCGCCTCCTCTCTTTCAAAACAGAGAGCTTGACTGTGTGACTCATCTGACATCACTTTTCATCTTTTTCTGTTGATTTCATTGCAAACGACTCCACCACTCGATTCGTAAGAGACGAATTGTGGAAAGTGATTTCACGTCCGGGATGAAATCATCTTCCTCGTTTCGGAAAACAAATTACCAGGCCAAAGGTCCACAAAGCCCTAGAGTCACAATCAGCTGATGCCTCCCTCAAACGATTAGAAGCATTAGAGTGTTTGTTTTCTGTTTGTTTTCAATTTGAGGCTTCTTTCGAAGAGTAAGCAAAGAGAAATAAAGTGACCTAGCAGAGCGATAATCCCAGGGTAACGCAGAACCTTTAATACCTCAGACACCGACGCACGTCCTTTCCAGCATTTGAATGTAAAAACTGCGCTTTTGGAAATAACGGTAGCGCTATTTGCGTCATTAAATCGTAAAACTGTGACGTCGTGGGTGCAAAACTCCCCTAATCTTGACGTCTTTTGATGCCTTATAGCCTGCTATAAATATAGTCGGGTAATCGGTTTGACTCATGGCGGCAAAAACGTACATTTACGTACTAACAAACGCAAAAACAGCAAAAGCAATTTAGGTCTGCTTCTCCTATGAATCGAAGTAAACCTCTTACATAAGCTAAGCCTAAGACAATCCAAGCATGAAGCCATTTATTTTGGAAGCTGACGGACTGAATGCTCAAAGTGATTTCTTGATTGTATGACAAACTCTGAAATTTTTCGTATTTTCCTTGTCTGGACGGATTTTCTTGAGGCCTGAACAACGCAACAAATACAACTTGTTTTTTAGTCAAATCAGAGTCACTTACAGGTCGGTTCCTCAATGCAACTCATCTGTAAATAATCGTACTTTTGATTAGAATGATGATTGTAGTTGTAGAGAAGCTGACGATACGCTTGAAATTGTTTCAGTTCTATGCGGACTGTACGTTTGTTACAGACTTCTAGGCCTACAATCGCATTTCGAACTGATCCAATTTTTGTTGTTTGAAACAACAAGATTTTCCGTTTCAATGGATTATTGACTGAAATAGGAAACAACATAAAAGCAAACGTCAAGCACAAACCTATACGGTAGCTGCATGCTCCACAAAGACGTATTTTTACAGTCGGTGCGTTTTGCACTAGCTGAAACGTGTCATTCTGGATCTGAATCTAGTTGGCCCTGCAAGTGACTTACTTGGCAATCGTCAAAATGAATGCGTTCCACAAAACCAGAATTGCAAGTTCTCTCCAATTCGCAACGACAGATAAGGCTGAAAACAACGTGTTCTCACCGTCCAATCAGAATCACTGACACTTACAACTCATTTGTAAATCTCTCTAATCGATATGAATTGTACACACTGTTGGCAGTCAGAATCACTTACGGAAGGTTCATCAATGCAAATCATCCGTAAATAATCGTACTTTCTTGTCGTAAAATTTCTACTAATCTGCCTATTCTGCAACATGGCAACACCCGTATGCGTTAGTACAAAGCACTCTAAGTGACTTACAGTTAGGTCGTTAAGACATGCCAAAATTAAATTTGCTCAAAAGACAGGCTCTAGAAAATAGTCACTTAAGGGGAGAAAAGAATACAGCAACTAGTCACCTTTGTAGCGCAAAAAATCGATTGTGAGTTTCTCGAGTATTTTCACTGTTTCACTCATATCGGATTGTTAACTAAAATGGAAAACGACATAAAGGTGAACGTAGAGTGCAAACCTACTAGGCTTTAAGCGAAAGAAACTCGCAGCAGTGTTGAGTGTCGGTGGTGTCGGCGTATTTTGTGTCAAACTGAAAAGTGAGATTTTGAGTCTAGTTGAACATCGCAACTTTACGTGACAAATTAAAATCGCATTCTGTACTCGCGGTACGTATTCTGCAACATGGCAACACCCGTATGCGTTATTACAAAGCACTTAAGTGACTTACAACTAGCTCGTTAATATCGCTTCGACAAAATGAAATCGCAACTTAATTCGCTCAAAAGGAAGGTTCTAGAAAATAGTCACATAAAGGGAGATAATAATAGAGCAACTAGCCACCTTTGTAGCGCAAAAAATCGAGTAATTTTCTTGAGTGTTTTTGCTGTTTCACTCATATCAATGGATTGTTTGTTAACTAAATAGAAAACGACATAAAAAAATGAACGTAAAGTGCGAACCTGGTGGGATTTAAGCGAAAGAGACTCGCAACGGTGGTGTCGACATATTTTGTGTCAAACTGTGAGATTTTGAGTCTAGTTGAACCTATATGTGACACTTACCCATCGACGCATCAACTGGCCCTCGTCTGTAAACAGTCGCAGTCGGAATTAGCTCTCCTTCTGCAACATGACAGTGATTGGGTATTGTATTATGAAGCACGATAAGGTTAGTATCGTAACCTACATGGCAAATTAAAATCGCACTTTCTACAATTGAATCGTTTTAAGTAATTCGGAAAATTTGTTCCCATGGTACGGTCTAAAATGTGGTCACTTGAATTTGAGGTACTGATAGAGCAGCTAACTTACATTCGTACAGATAGTGTACCTGCATTTTGTTTCAAACAGAAAGTGATATTTACACTCTGTATCTACACTTACACATCGATTCATGAGCGGACTTCATCTCTATATAGCCGCAGTCGGAATTGGCTCTCCTTCTGCAACATGGCATTACTTGGGTATTACGAAGCATGATAAATGACTTACAGTCCGTTAATATCGCAACTTTAAGTGCTAAATTAAAATCGCATTCTGTACTCGAGGTACGCTCTAAAAAGTGGTCGTTTGAATAAAGATACTGATAGAGCAACTAACTTACATTCGTACAAAATCGAGCGATCTTCAGTGCTTTGATGATTGACTACAATACCTGCATTTGGTGTGAGCCTGCAACAGACTGCAAAATCGCAGAAAAGTGTGCTTTGGTTGGATTTTCAAAGGAAACGGGTTACTAGTCCAGTTGTCCAAAACGTTTTGTTTAGACAAAATCGCAGTCGATCTATTAATTCGATGTAATGCACTGGTGATGTTTGGTTCTAAACTACGCAGTTAAACTGATTACGAGCAAGGTAAACTCACAAATGCGATAAACGAATGGTGTATTTCTATTCGTTGGAGGCACACGAGCCACGAGCAGAGTTGTCCACAAAAATTGGCTGCAAAAACAACGTTTTTTTTGTCAAAATACGTTGACAGAGATGCGGAAACTTACTTTTAATTGAAAACGGAGCTCAGAGCGGTCGACAGTGGTTACGGTAGGCCAATTACCCAAGTATCTGCAAATAAACACGTTTTGGCGGTCAGTTGGAGGGAGAAATGTTGCAAACGGAACGAAATTGAATCGATGACGCCGATCGTCTGCGGCGCTCGCTTGCATGCCCCGATCGATCGATGAGGCGTTTTTTAGCACCAAGAGGCATGACGTCATCATTTGGTCAGTTTGCATTGTGTAGTTTGATGTCAACCGTTGTGATGTTTGATGATCCTAGCAAGACAAACGTGGAATAAGCCAACAACCCGAGCCACAAGCCGACTCTCGGCTCTAGTCGAATATCAAACAGGACCAGACGGCTTAAAATGATGTAAAAATACCAAAGTCGGTGTCAGCCGATCAATTTTATCGATTCCCGGCTTGTCAGCTTTCACTGGCTCTTCTTAATCGGAGTGAGGTTCGCTAATGATGGTCTATCTGAACAATAGACGCGTAAATTATGCTCAAAACAGACGAATTTTGCGAACTTTATTAGCACCTTACTTTACTAGTGCGGCAAAAATCGAGTTAGTTAAGCAATCAATGTTCAGATCAGTCAAAATTAGTTGATTTGGTTGCGGGCTTCAGATCGTAAATGTGTTTTGCTTGTGTTTGATTTGAGAAAAACAAATTCAATGAATTTTTAATCGCCAGAATTGCTCGTCGTAGAGAAGATTTTAAAAGAAATCTATAAGACCAAAATTCCGTTAGGAGTAGGACTTCTTTTCGCCTTCGTGAAGCTGATTTCGTAGTAGATCTCATTTTCAGGTTGACTAAATTTCATGTCTTATAGTCAAAGCGAAAAATTCATGAACTAACCATAATCGCCTCGTCAGTCAATATCTTGCATTCAAGCTATGGGCGCCTGCTTTTCATAATCGACTATTGGTTCAGTGACCGCGTCTTTCTGGAACAATAGACGAGTGAGTGAGTGCTTCAGATAAGATCAATAATACCTCGTTGGCCTTGGAATCTGAAGGGTAGCACATCCCAAAGACGTTTTGGACCTGTAGCAAGACATAATAACGATGAGCTCTACTGCATTTTACCTTGTACATCTCAAAGAGGCTTCCTGGCCGCCATGGTCTTCTGGAAAGTGTGAACATCTCCAAGAAGATCATCCAAGCTACCCAGAAGTCGTCGCGAGGACGAATCTCATCGTCATAGGGTCAACTGTGTTCACCGGCCAATCGTATTTTGCAGATTGAGATTTTCTTAGTTTCTCAAACTGGTTTTTTCATTCCCGGGTCGTAGGGCAACTCGATTGATTTCGATCGATTTGCGAAGAGCATCTGAAAGGAGCACAACTCAGCGCGGCGAAATGTTTCAAAAACTTACTAATCGTTCCCCGTTCGAGGCGATCCATACTTTTGCGAGGATGAATCTCATCGTAATGGGATCGGCAGAATCTGAAAATGAGTCTATGTTGGCGCTGTTCACCGGGCAGATCATAAACAAACTCAGATTTTTTGCAGATTGCAGATTGCAGAATTGTTTAGTTTCTCAAACTCATTTTTTCGTTCGTTTTTCGTTCCGTAGGTCATATTGTTTGCGATCGATTTTGCGAAGAGCATCTGAAAGGAGCACAACTCAGCGCGGCGAAATGTTTCAAAACACTTACGAATCGTTACAGGGTCGTTACCATTGATGATTGATCAGCCAACTATGCCACAAATTCTTATTTTCAAATTTCTAAATTTTTTCCAAATAAATCTAATCTAACAAGTCAGAAAACATACTTGCGATGACGAATCTCATCGTCGTGCAGGCGGTCAATACCAAAAATCGAATAAATACCGTTTGTTTGGATTAAATTCAAGAAAACTTTTAAACCAAAACTAAAGTCTGTTTGGTATTGACTTGTGTAACGATTCTTTGCAATAAGAACTCGATAAATCTCGCTGAAATCGTACTATCGTTGTTTGTGCATGCCTGAAAGGAGCACGATTTCACCGTAGCGGAATGTCTCAAAAACTTACAAATCGTTGCCAATGCGTGGTGTTCCGTACCTTCCGTGATAACTCGGCGGAACGGCCACATTGCCACTAGGAGGTTCTCGCTCTGAATGGGTTTGTAAAATCAACTATCTAGTTCATTAAAAAAAAAGCTTACATTGTGACTCCATCGACCGTAATCCGTATACCGGGGAGAAACTTATATCGATCGCTGGACTAAAATACTAACATAGTTACTTAAACGTTGAATAAGCGTATTTGAAAAAATCATGCTTCCCACTTAGGCGTCACCGCGCCTGTTTTTTCAAATGCGCGACGACGCCTATGTTTTCAAGATTTTCCAGAAATAAACAAAACACCTACGATTGCATTGGATTCGGTCATTCGAACGCCATTTCCGGATATTTTGAAGTTTATTCAGGCGTTCCAAAGCATTGAGATGTTGCTGCCGGCCTTCAATAATCAACATTTGTCCTTTATAATAAAGACAAACTCACTTTCAAGTGTAAACGACGCTCAGATCAGTCGACATTGATTAAACCAGGGAAGAATCGCCCCAGAAACTGAAAGGAAATATAGAGCTTCTCGTCGATCGATTTGCGAAGAGCATCTGAAAGGAGCACAATTCAGCGCGGCAGAATGTTTCAAAACACTTACAAGTCGTTCCCCGTTCGAGGCGATCCATACTTTTGCAAAATCGGCTGTCAACCCACATCTAAACAACCACATCAAAACTAGGTGGTTCTCGCTCTGATTAGGTCTGTACAATCAGCTAACTAGTTCATGAAAAAAGCTTACATTTTCACTGTATCGATCGTAATCGTTCATTTTTTGAGAGATCGTTTTCTCGATCTGGGTTTTTGTTATTACCAACTAAAATAGTTAATTAAACGTTGAATTGTGACGTTTATTCATTCAGGCGTTGCTGTTGCTGTCGGCCTTC
>MQUG01002091.1:0-10480 GCA_007213375.1 Steinernema feltiae | reverse complement strand
GTTCGGAACATAGAGAAGTTCGGATGTGCCCACAGAGTTGTGACGCTTTTCCTTTTAACTGGTTAGAAAGCGGTCCCTGAGTCAACGGTGGTGTGGCGTAAACGCCGATCGGCCGACGCAAATTCGTTTCCGAAATCCGCCCACGATGCCGTCGATGAGCGCGAGCTTTTCGAAGGTCCTACATTTTCATTCTCGAATGATGCGAGTTCGATCGACGTCGTAGACGATTTCGGTCGGGCAGATTCGCAAAGTCATCGTCCAAACCGAGCTTCAAGTGGCTCGACGCAATCCTGGTGCGTGTAGGAGCATTTCGAACCGCTCTCTGCAGCAGCGAGGTCAACGCCCACTCCCGCTCAGTTGGTTCCTTTCGCGGCTTGCAACCCTTCTGCAGAATCCGTCTGCTTTCAGGCGACGATCTCTGAGATTTCCTTGCTGCGCTTCATTTCAGAATGCATCAGACGTGAAACGTCACGGACGTTTATGGACAGAAAAACGATGCGAATTGTGTTGTTTTAACACTTTTGGTAACAGTTTTACAGGCTCCTAGAACGGAGCTAGGCTGAACACACTTTGCATCGCTTTGACACATCGGTTAACAGGTCCAGTGCGCTTTAGCAAAGTCAAGCTGACGGCGTCTCTTGAAACGGTTGCTTCGTAGAAGATGACGGTTCACTCTGTTTCAATAGTGCCTTGATTCGTGTTCATTCTGCTGGCGGTAACCTCGGATTTCCATATAACTCCTTGAAGGACATTCGCACCAAACTTGCGAAAATTTTGCATGTTTCCAATGCGGAACATATTTCTGCCATAGCGGTGCATGGATACTGTATAACTGTCCAGAGTGTCCGCTGCAAGACCTGAAGACGATTGAATGAGATGTCTGAATATGCTTTGTGAGATTCGGACGAATGCATCGTGTTGATAGACCTCGATTGCCTTGCGCAGTCAAGAACACACAAATTCGAGCCAAGCCATCGCTCAACGAGGAAAATCGTCAAAATGGCGCTCGGGCAGAAAGTCAAAGACCACGTAACGTAACTGAAAATCGCGGCTCAAGATAGATGAACGCAAAATGACGTTTGAACTGTTGGACGGGAACTACTGTTGGCAAGGAGAGCTTGTGGACAGCTAAGGCGTGTTGTCACCACACGGTTTGCAAATGCTGTGAACATAGATCTGCAACCAGAAATCAGCTGACTATGACTTTGTCCGATGGGTTCTAGATTCCAGTTCTATTCGACCAGTCCGAGCTGAAGTAACAAAGCCAAAGACGGACGTAACGATTCCTTATCGCCTCCGTCGAGTCACTCCAATCGTTTCTCCGTCCGCGTTTCGGTGTTAGAGCCGCAGCGAGTAGATTAATTATCGATCAAAGAGAGCCGCGTCGATGTTTCTTATTTGATTTGTTCAAAGCTACAATCGGTGCTCGTTGCAAGTGGCTCTTCAATATCGATGTCGTGGATGCGAAGCTGGATAACTTGGCGCTGCGAATTTATTGCCTGGCCAACTCTGATCCTAACACGCTTAAGTTCGTTCTTGGCTTACCATTTTGTGACTGCCATAACTGGCTTAGTTGTTTAGCCCAGTTATTCGTTTTCCACGCCGTAGAGCAGCATTTAGAGATCCATTTACCAAATTCATGCCTAAATCCTAGTTCTCCGGCGCCAAGTTGACCGTGCGTGGATGTCGTAATCAGGCTTGTTCTCTTCAGACTTCTGCCTCTCAATCAATCACCGTCGATCAACGCTGAGCGTCGCCTTCAGTTCAAAGTGAGTTGGACAACAGTAAACGTTGCTATTGGCCCAGAAAAGTAGAATTAATGCAAAGTAACAAAACCGGAAATTTGTCAAAAACTGTTTTCCTTCTATTTTCTGGAGCTTTTGAAGCCAAATCTGGATTTTAAGTGTTTCTTAAATTAATAACGATTTAAGTCATCTCGTACGTGGCGAGCTTTGCATTGCATGACAATATCTAAGCGTAGGCTGCGCCTAGGCTTAGCTTGCTGACTGCCTGCTCACGTACTACGTCAGACAGTGTTGCTCATCTCAATAGCGACAAACCGTAATCAGTACCGATCGGCCCGATCGGAATTTGGGAACATGACTACGATTGACTAATTTTTAACTAATTAATTTAAATGGGGTAAAAGAGAGATTAAAACCGACGATTTCTTAGATTTGAACAGTATGGCCGCCACGCAGCTGTGATGAGTGCGCTGTGTTCGCCTCCTCACACGTTGTCTACTTTACAACGAAGGGTGAAAAGAACGATAAGACATGTGGTTACGCTTTGGAAACTCTGGAAATGGGCGCCAAGTTAATGCGAAATGCATCGACTTTGAGGTAAGGCATGTAGTGCGTTTGTCTTTTGCGAAAATTCCACATTTCAGGTGGAGCGCTATCAAGAGCTCCAAAAACAGATGGCCAGCTTTAATTATGCAGTCGACGAATTGCTGCAAACTCGACCAACCAACGAGAAGAGGATTGAGGTCAGTCTAGTAGTGCTTGTGTCGTTTGTGTCAATTTCACGATTAAGGTGATGCTGTCCCTTGTTCAGCTTGAACACTTCTCAAGCTGAAGCTGTTAGAATGGCGATTGAGAAAAACCTGACCGCTGTGTGGTCACAGCATCTTCTGTCCAGATTTTGCCGAAACGATGACGGGGAGCATTGTTCGGCGTACGAGTGCGCTGAACGCTTCACATCACCCGTGTACATCGCCACTACCGATTTCCACGGTCGATCGGGACAGCACTTGGAGGAGAAGAACCAAGAGGTACACAATCCTTGATCAAAAACAGAGTTCAATCCTTTACGCTCTTTAGACCGCCAGTATTCCGATGTTTTCATCGTGGATTTGGACAATCTGTTATCGAATGAAGTTAAAGTTTGACTTCGATTACATCGAGGAATGCTCGACTCTGAACGTCCTCAAGATGGATCAAGGTCAGTATAGTAGCGCCGTTGTTTTTGTGCAAATTCCACGATTAAGATGACGCGCTTGCTAGCGTTTTTCGGCTTAAACGATGTTTTAAAAGCCATGGATATGGCAACCCTTTATCGACTGAGGTTGCAGCCAGACTGCTCGACCATGAACGTTCTGAAATTCCACGATTTGCTGGCTGTTGGCATTATGAATCGATATTACAAAGTGGACAACCGCTGACTTAATCAAATTTACGTTTGTCCAGACGAATGGGTGAGTTTTGGGCCTTTTTTGAGGTTAGACACAGATTATTCCATTGTAGCACAGTCAAACGGCGAACGAGGAACCGTTCCTTGCATCACAGTCGATGGAGAAAGCGAAAAAACGAATTGCATTCTGAAGCCACTCTACAGTACGGTAAGAACGACGGCTTCTGTGCACTGTTTACGCATCCGTTCACAGATAACGCGTGACTGTAGGGTCCGAGCGGGAGGAGGACACGCCCGAGGCGAAGACGACTACACAAGCAGAGAAGAACCGACATTTGAGGCCACAAACTAACAGTAACGATGTCGCTGAGTTTATACATAACCGTGACTGTACAATCTTGTTGCGTTCGGGTCCGTTCAATAAAGTAACCTTCTTACATCGATTCGCGCATCGCTCCCCATTCTGAAGGCGCATCTTGCTCACACAACCTTGGATTAGAAGTGGCCACAGTTGACTCATTTCTAAGAAGAAAAATGATATTGTCGGATAAATCTGAATGTCGCTTTTCTCTCAACCCTGACTACAGGAAAACACCCGAAAATCGAACGATTGACGAACATACGGCCTGTTTTATCACTAAACGAACGCGTTTTCAACCGTCCGAGCAAGATTTTGCTAAAGAAAATTCACGAAGCAAAACTTGCCTCAGCGCCTAGGTCTAAGGCATTTACGGTATGGTCGCGCCGGAACGAAGCCTAAACATAGCTCTATGCCTGTTAAACAACAACATGTTTGGCTCGAACATTCGCTGCGGAAGTGCTGAAAACTGGCTTAAAAAGAAAATGGCCAGACTTTTGTCTTGTTGCGCGTGCTACCACTTTTTTCGCTCTCTATATGGTTCGCGATTGTTCCGTCGCTCTTTATTCCTCTCTAATCTTTAGCGAAATCTTGCTCGGACGGTTGGGATTTCATTCGGACGGTTTCACTGAAACAAAGACAAGCAGATAAGGTTAAAGAGAGCTTATATCTGCTGCTGTGGTGCATAGTTAACATTTGTTACTTTGTTACTCACTTGTGAGCCGACCTACTTAATGTGGAGCGCGTTGAATTCTGTCAATTAATTTGCTGTTGCGTTGTTCCAGCAAGCAGCAACCCAGTTCTGATCAGCTGCATCTGGGCAGATTGTTCTAGACCGACAGTTCTATTTGTTTGCGCTCAAATTGAATGCAATTCACGACCGCAACGTGTTTTTCTCGCTTTCGTCGACTGTCTGTCTAGTGTGTTCGAGGTGGTACGGAGACGATTTTTGTGCTTTTTTCAGCCATTTCTGTGTTTCCATGTTCTAGAGCAATTCATCATTCGCGCACCCATTCTGAAGGCGCATCTTGCGTGCACAACCTTCGATTGGTAGTGCCCAGAAAGTGGCCAGAAATGCGCAACAGACACAGACATCAAGAACAAAGATCGCTTTATTATGAGAAGGCTTACACTCAGAATCACAATCTGAAGATGATTTCGACTCTCTCTCTGAGCTATCACAATCCGAGTCATCGTCGTCAGAACTTCAATCCCAATAACCGCTTCGTTCCGCAAGGCTGCCGAGGGTCATGTTGGCATTGAAAACATCCTGATTGGCATAAGGACTGCACAGTAGGTGCATTTCAGCCTCGTTGTGAACAGGATGCTTCACACGAACGCTTTTCTCAGTTACGTTGAAGTGCTCTATGAGTTTCACGGCGCTCTCGTACGAAATCATTGCGCGGATCCGTTTTTCGTCGAGTGGAGAATTCTGAGGAACTTGAGATTCCCAACTTTTGTGCGCTTCTTCAAAAACTTCAAACGGAAGGAGATTATCTCTTCCCAACCATAGTGTTTCAAAATGGGGTCTTTTCACGAAATCTACAAAGAGATCGCTCACTTCGGTTTGAACGATTGAGCATAAAAAAGCCTTCTCAAATGCTTTGACTTCAACTGGCGTTTAAGAAAGCGAGTCATTTGGAGCGAAGCCAACTCAGACAAATCGTTGACAGCAGTCCAGTCAATGCTTGAGAATCGAGTTCCCATCAAGTCGAGAATTTCGTAAAAATGGTTCGGAACACGGATGAGTACGATGTGCCCACAGAGTTGTGACGCTTTCGCCTTTAACTCGTCGTAATCGGTATTTGAGGCAACGATCGTCTTTCGTATCTCTCGTAAATGCCGATCGGCCGTTGCAAATTCGTTTCCAAACTCCGCCCACGATCCGTCGATGAGCGCGAGCTTTTGAAGGTCTTTTAACACTTCTTCGTCGTCTTCATTTTCATCCCCGAATGATGCGAGTTCGATGACGTCGTGGACGATTTCGGTCGGTAGATTCGCAAAGTCAGCGGCCAAAATTGGGAGAACCTTTCGTGACTTGCGATGCTTCTTCAGAATCCCACTGCTCTCAACGACGATCTCTGAGATTTCCTTGCTGCGCTTCATTTCAGATGCGCATCAGACGTGAACGTCAGGACGTTTATGGACCGAAAAACGGCAGCATGACATAAGCGCGAAAACCGTAAGCGCGTCGACATAAGCGCGGCGTCATAAGCGCGAATTTGTTAAGTGCGAACGACATAAGAGCGAATGCCATAAGCGCAAACGAGATTAGCGCGCACGACATAAGCGCGAAAACTTTGATTCTCATTGCATGGTAACCGTTAAGATAATCACTGCTATATACAAGACATATCAATCTCTGATCATGGAAGCAATTCTTCTTTAAATTTTAGGTTTGTCGTAGATCACCGTCAGGATTGAATTGAAAAAGGTCAATAAAATGTGACCAAAATAACGTAGTTAAAATTTGAACCAAGTTTTTGTGTACGTTTTCTATTTTTGTATTTTTTAGGTCTGCTGTGTCATACAAAGTCTTTTATCGCAAACTATGATTTTAGAATTTTTTTTGGACATTTTGACTTTGGACATTAATTTTTGGACATTTTGTCCGGGCAGGATCACAGCTTATACGTCCTACGAAGCCTGGTAACCGAGGAAACTAACTAAGGCAGTCAGCCTAAGCTGAGCTTGGCGCGAATCCTGAACGCTCTACAAAAGCTTTTCCGTAGCCCTTTTTGCACAAATTTTAATTTTAAGACAAATTAAGCAAATTAAGCTTAACTTTTCGCGCTTACGGTATTCCCGCTTATGGATTTTGCGTTTACGGTTTTCGCGCTTATGTCGGGTCACACAGAAAAGCGATGCAAATCGCGTAGCATTGGCACTTTATCTCAGTGCGCCTTGAGCTAGTTGTAAGCGTTACAGAATCACATTTTACCGCTACCACAGGGTACTCTAGTTAATTTTCAGTTAAGCGGAGCGAGCACAAAATTCATCAGTTCAAGTGGAGATTGTAATCGTAGGCTTGGCTCACTTACACGTCTGTTCTAGCCTTGTTCAGTAGGTTCAGACGCATCTCATCGCTTAGGCACTTTAGGTAACAGTTTCAAAGGAACTTAGAACTTAGTTCAGTTGAGCATCTGCTAATTTATTCAAATTTGCGTTTGTCTAGGCGAATGGGTGAATTTTGACTTATATTGTAAGGATCTTAGGTGGATGCGCCTTGCTTAAGAGGACACGGACTTTGCTCCAAAAAAGTCTCAGATTTTTCTGAAATTTATACGGTAGCACTTTGACTGTTCTTTGCTGAAACTGACCATTTTCGGCCCTTTCACGTGTTTCTGACAGCATGACAGTTCTCCGCGACCTCGAATTGATCTAGAATGGCCATGGAAACACAGGTTTGTGGCTATTCGGCCAAAAAATCGCAAAATATTATCATTCGCTGATCAATGATTTGATTGTGATTTACAAAGTAAAAAATCTGTTGTTGAGGTTCCGCTTTCGCACCAAGCGAAGAGAAAGAGATGAGACTTAAGGATGCTAATTAGGTTTCATCTAGTAGATGGGAACGGACCGCTTGCGGCGACCTATCACATGACGGCGGAGGCGAGCGCAGCCGCAGCTGGCGCGAGCGTTCCGCCTACCGGTCGCAACACCACCACTACTTAAAAAATGCAAAAAATGTAAAAAAAAATGCTTTTGTTTTCGGCAAGCGGCCGATTTTTTCGAAGCTCAGCTTAGGCTGGCTGCCTTAATTCTGCAAACCCAGCCATGAACAAACAAAGACATCAAGGAATTATTAGTTTATTATAGAGAGAGCAAATCAGTCAGAATCACAATCCGAGTCATCGTTACTTTCTTCAGAACTCGAATCAGAATCGACGCAATCGGAAACGTATCCTTCTTCCAAGCATCCGTTTTGTTCCGCAAGGCTGCCGAGGCTCATTTCGACTTTAAAATGTTCGTTATTCTTACACACTCTCAAGCGAGCTTCAGCCTCGCTGTGAACAGGATGCTTCAAACGAACGCTTTCCTCCGTTACGTTAAAGTGCTTTTTGAGTTTCTTGGCGTTCTCGTGCGAAATCCTTCCGTAGATCTCTTTGTTGCAGAGTGGAGAATTCTGGGGAACTTGAGATTCCCAACTTTTGTGCGCTGCTTCAAAAACTTCAAATGGAAGGCGATTTTCTCCTCCCACCCTTAGTTCTTCAAACAATAGTGTTTCAAAATGGGGTTTTTTCACGAAATCTACAAAGAGTTTGCTCAAATCAGATTCAATTTTAGCATATATGATAAGACTTCTCAAATGCTTTGACTTCAACTGGCGTTTGAGAAACCGCGTCATTTGGAGCAAAGCCAACTCAGATGGATTCTTATCAGCATACCACGCTATGTTTGAAAATCGAGTTCCCATCAACTCAAGAATTTCGTAAAATTGGTTCGGAGCATTGTTGAGTTCGATGTGGTCGCATAATTGCGACGCTTTCGCCTTTAATTCGTCACAATCAGTCCATGAGGCAACGGTGGTCTTTCGTAAACTCCATTCGGTCGTCGCAAATTCGTTTCCAAACTCCGCCCACGATCCGTCGATGAGCGCGAGCTTTTGAAGGTCAGCGACCACGTCTTCGTTTTCATACTCGAATGATGCGAGTTCGACGACGTCGTGGACGACTTCGGTCGGCAGATTCACAAAGTCATCGTCCAAGTCGTGTTTCAAGTGCTCGACGGAATCCTGGTGCGTGCAGAGCATCGCGACCGCTCTCTGCAGCAGCGAGGTCAACGCCAACTCGCGCTCAGTTGGATCATTTCGCGGCTTCTTCAGAATCCGTCTGCTCTCAACGACGATCTCTGAGATTTCCTTGCTGCGCTTCATTTCAGAATGCAGCAGACGTGAAAGGAAGTACGTTAATAGACAGAAAAGCGATGCAAATCGCGTAGCTTTGGCACTTTTGGTAACAGTTTTACAGGCTCCTAAAACGTTAAACACTTTGCATCGCTTTGACACATCGGTTAACAGGTCCTGTGCGCTGACGCTTCGAGCGGCGCGCCGGCGGAGAAGAAAAAAAAACTTGCCCTTTGCACTCGAGTTGACAATGAGGTTTGAACAACAAAAAACGATACGAGGCGCGTAAGTGATGTTCGACAAACACTGCAGAACGATGCAGATGCAGACACGTAACGTCCAGTGCAGAAGAAGACTAAGTTGCATCGCAGTCGGGCACGTTCCTCTCACGCGCCTACGACTGCCGTCCCAGGCCGCCGTGCTGGGTAGCTAAAGATTGAAACCGTTTGCTGGCTCCTTGCGGGTTTGGACCCCGTTCGCTTCGTTTTGCTTGCGGATTGGTTTGCCGCCCGCTCGGCGTGCGGCGTTAAAGGGTCTTGCGCGGAGAGCATTGCGGTGGCGGTCGCCTGATGTGCTAATTTCCTGGCGAGCACCGGTAACCATTTTCGCGGTTTATGGCGTTGGCGTGCGCGTCTGGAGTTGGCACCGCTGGCGGGTTGTGGAAACTGCTTTCTGGAGGGAACCGGAGGTGGTGATGCGATGGTGAAATTTGGACTTGGGGCTGCACTGACCGCTGGGTTGATAATTGGCGTCTCGCACCCTCCATTTTGGATTTTAATGATTTACGTTTAACGAGAATAACAAGCAAAAATTCGGGTTGAATCTCAAATGGAGCCATTGATCGGTCTGAGACTTACGAGTATCACAATGACGTTCCGGTCTGATGCGACTGGTTCTCTCACATTGTGATCACCCGCGACTCTTATCGAGTTAACACTGTTGTGGAATGTGGAATGCGAAGAGTTTGACATAATCGAATGTGAGCCGGCTTGAACTGCCCTCAATCTCAAAGTTATGCCGCAATTTGCAAGCTATTCGGTCCTCAAATTCCCAAAAGCAATTCTTGGAACACGCTCAACGCTCTGCGTTCCCCCAATCCGGTGATATAAATGCTTCGCCATACAGCCAGATAACCTTTACTTGACAAACATGCTGAACCAAGAAGTCCTGGTTTCGATCAAAACCGGATTCATGCCCAACTCTACGGAATCTTTTGCTTCTGTTTCTGATGAGACACGCAGCTGCTCGTAGATTCTCTCAAACAGAAGCAATTTTACGGCATGTTCCTGTCTGAGATTGCTCTAGGGCTCCCAAAGAGATCATCGCCAGAGGACTCGGTCGAAATGCTCGGACAATCATAAATTGTAAAAGTAAGTTGATGGCGCAGATCAACAGTAGATGTTAGTCTGGCTGGATACGCAATGTTCAACAGTTCTTCTCCAGTGCTGATAAAATGTGTCAGCCTAGCTACGTTCTGTTACCAAAAGTGTTAAAGCAACGACAATTTGCATCGTTTTTCATCCATAAACGTCCTGACGTTCACGTCTGATGCATTCTGAAATGGACCGCAGCAAGGAAATCTGGGAGATCGTCACCGAGAGCAGACGGATTTTGAAGAATCCGCGAAAGAGTCCCCCCACTGAGCGCGAGTCGGCGTTGACCTCGCTGCTGCAGAAGGCGGTCGAGATGCTTTGCACACACCAGGATTGCGTCGACTACTTGAAGCACGACTTGGACGATGACTTTGCGAATCTCCCGGCGGAAATCGTCCACGACGTCATCGAACTCGCATCATTTGAGGATGAAGAGGTGGAAACGGACCTCGAAAAGCTCGCGCTCTTCGACGGCTCGTGGGCGGATTTTGGAAACGAATTTGCAACGACCGCATGTCTACGCAACACCACCGTTAATTCAAGGACTGATTTCAACGAGTTGAAGGCGAAAGCGTCGCAATTATGCGGCTACATCCATCTCTTCTATGCTCCGAACCAACTTTACGAAACTCTCGAGTTGATGGAAACTCGATTTTCAAGCATCGAGTGGACTGCTATCAACAAGAACTTGAATGAGTTGGCTTCGCTCCAAATGACGCGCTTTCTCAACGCCAGTTGAAGTCAAAGAATTTGAGAAGTCTTGATATAGAT
>MQUG01002090.1:0-11321 GCA_007213375.1 Steinernema feltiae | reverse complement strand
ATTAAAATTGCAATTAATTTTGCATTAATAATGTGAATTGAAATGTATGAGCTGTTAACTGTAGTTTTGTCCAATTTGCTCTCCAATCCAACCTCCAATTATAATAAAAGTTGAAGGTTATAAAGTGATTAAAATAAATTAATAAATTTTAAAATTAAAATTTTAATAAATTTTTAGATTTTAAGTTAATAAATTTTGATTGTTTGAAAACCTTGCAGAAACAGATATGACTTGAAAATCTGCATTTCAAGATTGTAATGCAATGATTAACACAAGACGCGAGTATTAAAAATGTGATAAAAAATTCTTTAGTTTTTTGAATAATCAGGAAACACTAGCAAAATCAGAATAGTGCGCTGCAAAAATATCAGTTAAAGGATATCACGAGGTTGCACAACAGTTATTGATCATTAGAGTCCTCTGATAGCATCAAAAACAAGATTTTACACCCCGGGGCCTGACTTGTGAGCTGTGCATCTCACCAACGTCGTTCATTAGCCAGAATTTCGGTCAGGCGCGCCTTTATGACTATGATTTTAAACCTTAGGCTGCAGCTGGAAAACGCAAAAAAAAGAAACTTGCGGGCCTCGCGCGGAAGACTGCATCCAGGCCTTACTCCTTGCAAATTCAGTCTACTTGCAAATTATTACTTTTTCAATTAATAAATTTGTTGAATGATCATTGGGATTTTATTTGGGAAGTTTGTTATAACGCATAACACTTGGGTACACAACACGCATAACACAACACAAATCTTATTTTTCGGGTCTGAAAAGTGCTTAAATAAAGTCACACGAATGGATAAGACTGGTGTGGCATAGTGAAATATTATTAATAACACAAATAAAGTTGTAAAGTTAGTAGGGAAATGGAGTAAGAGTACCACAGCTTAATAACTACAAAATAGGCGGTCAGCTCAGACAATACAAAACATGGACTTTTCTGACTTTTTTTTATTACAAAAATCACTTGATCTTTAAAGGTCGGCTGCCTATGGACCGCAGATCACTGACCGCCGAAGCTTTTAGTGACCGCATCACAACGCTTCGCGTTGAAAGAACGCATTGCTTCTTGTGGTATCACAATTATCCACTGACCAGTTTCCGCTGCTATCGATTTTTGTGCATTTCTTAACGGAGATGTTGTTCACGGACGTTTGAAGTTTTGGTAGGACGAGTGCCAGTTGAACTAAATCAAAGTATCAAGTCGACGACGACAAATCAACACAACTTACAGGAGAGCCATCGGCCCACACAGATTGTAAGGTGGTTTCATGGAACCTGAGGCCAATCCAGCTGGTCTGTAGATCGTTCTCTTGGGCGATGGCTGGAAGACGAAAGTCAGTGAATAAAATTAAAGCGATTCTCACATGCGACAAAATCATTCATGTTGGTCCATGCACCGAAACCAGACGCCCTCCAAAGGTTTCACAGGCAACTTCTGATTCACTGTAGTTTAGCGGCACTCCGGTTTCATAGACGCAAGTCTTGTAGGCAACGCAGTTTTTTCTAGCAGCGACCAACCGCTTCTTCCACAGTGACAGCTCGTTTTAGCAACCAGCCCAAGGACCTGGTCTTCCAAATCCGGTGCCATGTTGGAAAGACGATTGCAGGGAGGAGCTATGTTAGACGTTGTTCCACTGGTCATGCCGCCGAAGAATAGCATCAATGGATACCAGCTGGATGTCGCCCTCTCCAAGGGTCTTCGCAGCGTGGCACGGATCGTCAGCGTAAATTTGATTGCAGTGGATGTGGCGACTTGTCCACATCAGCACCATCTTCGGTCGCGTCGACGACTCGAGAATTTGTGACGCGAGCCGGAATCCCCTGAAATTTGAGGTTTTAGTCCCAGCTGCAAAAACGAAGTCTTACTTCGCTATATCAAATTCTCTGTCATTTAAGTAGCGAGCGTTCATCAAGGCTGTAACGGCATCCGCTGGCTAGAGAATTTGGAAAGGCCTCCAATCACATGCGCTCTATCTCCAACGTTTATAATGGCCACTCTTGTTTGGTCTGCGCTTTGCCCAATGTTCATTTGAGATAGGATGAAGTTAGTGACCGCCTTGATCTAAAAGTAAAGCTGTGACATCTAGATCGGGAAACATATATTTACCTCTGGAAAGGCGTTGTGTCCTACTCCTTGCGACGAATCCAGCATGATGACCAAGTCGATGCTTGCTTTAGTATGGTCCGTAGAACAGCGCTCATTTGTTGCCCAAGACGGCAAAGTTGTCGGCATTGCCGGTGGTGTTGGATCCTCTGGACGAAGGAGCAGACTGCGCTCCAAACAACTGGCGGCACAGATATCAGATTCTCCAGGGCTTGTGACCTGTTTGCACCTGATTCTCTCAAAGCTCTTTCAAATTGTCGGTCCAACGTCTCGTTAGTCCGCAGCGAGAGGCACGGAGGCGCGAGGCTATGTTTTGGCCAGACGGTGCCTTGGATCTTTGGCGCCAAAGTGACCAGCACCGTCCCGCTCTCTTGCAACTGTGCCACCACTGGGCAGGGATCTTGCACGCTTCCGAGCGCAGAGGGACATTCCAAATTATGGGTAGAGACTAGGAGGACGGTAGAATGCCTTGCGGCGTCGGCATCGTAGATGAGTCGTTGAGCTGACTGCAGAGCTCTTAAGTGGTAATTTTGTCGTTTAAATGCGAGGATCTACGCAGATTGCGGCGCGTGATTTCCCTTAGACTTTGAATTTGAGCAAACTCCGCGGAAATTTTGTTACTTTAAGCGTAACAGAACCTTTCTGTGCGCGGAAAACGCCATTTTCTGAGAATGTTGAAATGAAAAATAGTTTAAAAAACGCTCTTTTAGTCTAAAACGTCGAGTTTGAGCACAGAGTTGGCGGATATGAGATTGTGTGAAGCCGAAAAGCAAGCATTTTGGACTTTTGTCGTCAAAAATCCCGAAAGCCCGTTAGAAAACACCTCCTTTGAGGAAACGAAGAAAACGCAAACTGCACTCACTTCGCAACGTTGGATCCTGTCGATCCCTGGCAGTTTGCTTGGAAGACTGCATTCCTTCCTTCTGCCAGCGAACTGAAGTTGGAGCAAAGCTCCACATGACTACCGGAGCTCAGAACGGCTACTTTCACCAGATTTGGGTTAAAATGACCTAGAAGAGACCAGAGCAGAACTCTTTCCTGAATGGCCAGTTTAGCAGCGGTTTTTCTACTGTTTGAAGGTACCTCGTGGAACGCGTTGTTCCCAACAGCTTCATCGGACTGCAATACGACGACAACGTGCGAACGGAGCTCTCCTAAGGGTATTGTTTGACCATATTGACTACAGCAAGCAATACCTGAAGTTGCTAGCGAACAGCCAGCGAGCTGGACGAGCTGCAGAAGAACGAAGAAACGGAACCGCATTAGTGGAGAGGGTGAAGCTGCAATTGTAATAGAGCTTGCGCTTTCTCTTTTAAGCCCGTTTGTTTGACTGTTTCGCATGTGCGCTAGATAAGAAGTTTGCAACACTAGACTTCCCGCCCAGCCCTCGTTCACGTGATTTGTTTGCCGGTTGGTGACGAACACAGCAAACAGAAAACCAAAATGGCGATTTTTGCCCTCTGACTCGCGTCTCAGAATGCAAAATGCTGAATCACATGACGCCTTGTTGCCACATGACGGCATCTAGAGAATGTTGAGAAATGTTAAAGCTGAGAGTGTAGCTCAGTTCTTACCACGTTCCGATAAGACATTTTCGTTCAAATGGTCCGATCGCTTCTCATATTTGCATGCTAAGACGCCAGCCGGTAAGACGCCAGACGACTATCCACGACAAGCCATCGTTCACGTGATCTGTTTGCCGAAACCATAACAAAACACGGGAATAGTGATTTTGGAAATCTGGTTCACTTCTTAAAGGGAACCACGCAAACTGAATGATAACGTTATTCAACTACAAGGCCTCTGGCAATTCGGCAAACAAGTCATGTGAACGATGGCTTGTCAAAAATGAAGACGTGGTGGGTGTTGAAAAACACAGCCGTTGCCTCATGGTTACAAAGTCGTTTTTGGTTTTAAGCAAAAGTTTGGATAATTTTATTCCAACAACATCTAAATTCGGTCTAGGATCACTGCGGAGTGCTGACGTACTAACTTGAAGGCAATGCTTTTGTGGAAGTTATCCGCTTGTATAGTCGGCGCCGTTTTGCATGAGTCCTTTGCTCATTACCGTCTTACCGGCTCGTACAAGCGTAAAATTCGTTATTCTTAGTTTGATTACCGTTTCGATCGACATCCGCATAGCAAATGCTATCGTTGACCTTGGTGTCCAGGATGTAATAGTGAATATCAGAGTCGGTTTTGGCCACAAATCGGGTTAATCGCTTCAGGAGAGCGCAGGTCATGAATTACTCTTCGTACTTGAAGCGGAATCCCATTTTGTTCCGATCAGTCGCCAGCGTGGCGCACTCGCTGACGTGAGTGACGTTCAATTTGTCCTCAAAAACGCCGACGTAGTCATTTGGGAGGTACGTGTACCGTATCCGGGAAGACGTGGCAACCTTAACCGAGCAGTGAAAGACAAAAACTGAGATGTTCTTACAACGAAGCAAAAGAAGATAAAGAAGATAAGGCATCTCATTCCGCCGTCTGGTGAAAAGACTGAAATGTTGTTTTCCACGTCAAAAGGTCGCGTTGCTTGGAGAAACGCCGTGAAATGGCAGGTCGAAAATGAAGACGTGGTGGGTGTTAAAAACACAGCCGTTGCCTCATGGTTACAAACTCGTTTTTGGTTTTGAGCAAAAAGTCCCTTTGGATAATTTTATTCCAACAACATCTAAATTCGGTCTAGGATCACTACGGAGTGCTGACGTACTAACTTGAAGGCAATGCTTTTTGTCAAAGTTATCCGGCTGTGTAGTCGGCGCCGTTTTGCATTTGCTCCTTAGCTCATTTTGTCAACTGAAGCCAAGCAAATTGGACTCACCAACTCCGAGCTAATTAATTCCTCAAGTAATTTAGTGGATCTTACATACAAATTTGGTAAAATGAATCAAATGAATGACAAAAGAAAAAAATCAAAATTTAGTGAAATTGCTAAGATGGGAACAAAAAGTGAAAATTAGAATAGCTATAAACTAGCCATAAGACGAGCGCAGAAATGCACGAACGCCTAAGACAACCCTGTAGCTTTTTTTAATTTGATCCCTGAAGCTCAATCAATTTAATGAGCAAAGATCGAACATCGTTTTTTAATTTTTATCGACTTCCGTGTGCCGGAAACCACAAGGCTCGAACTTTGGCTTTGTGCAAGATATGTGAAGAGTGCACATCACCAGCAAAAATCCCACGACCGTCAAAACAGCTTTTCTATGAACGATTAGTCACCATAATCCATTTTTCTCAATTGTTTCGGCTTAAAACAATGCTGTTGTGAGTTTTGTACTTTGTCATACATCCGGCAAAACATTCATTTGTAACGTTTAAACCTTTGACTGTTTGCCAATGGCGGACAGCAGATATGAAGCTCTCTACAACTGCCTGCAGGACGTGACCGCCTGCATTCATATCCCACTTACACTTTTCGCAATTTACGTTATTGTGCGTCACAGTCCACCGCAACTCCGCCACTATTCCTACTTTACTCTGAACGCAATGTCCTGGAAATTGCTCGCCAACTTCATCATGAGCTTCATGCACTTTTACCCGCTGTTTCCCGCTCTTTGTGTCCGAGCGGGTGGAATTTCGAGACAATTCGTTGGAAATGAAGATTTAGGCTTTTGGTTGTTCATTCTGCAACCTTTAATGACTATTCAATGCTCTCTGGCGCTAATGATCGCCTTTCCACACCGCTATATTGTGTTTGTCCATCCAAAGCTGGCCGCTCGTATCAGACCAGTCTGGGTTTTCCCTGTCTGCGGTGCTGCGCACGTTCTCGGCGCTCTATTCTACTTCCCCTTAGCTTATGGATCGATCGTAAGCGCTGATCGCTATCCGAATAGTCTAGCGGACCTTCCCGATACACGATTTGTCTTTTGTATTAACCCTAACGGTATGAATGCGGCTCTTACGTGTATATTTGCAGCAGGAAGCGCAATTGGAACTTTCATTGTTGTCGGCTCTTCATTCTTGTTCTTGCGAAAAGTTCGAAAACTTCAAAGAGAAATCACTCACGACGAAACGTTGGCCCTTCAGAAGAAGGTCTTTGCAAGTCTTCTCATGCTGACCGCGGTCACCATGCTCTGTGGTGGCATTCCAATTGTTGCAATCGTTTGCTCACTACTGTTTCCTTCGGCACCGTACAACCGCGAAATGACCATGATTAGCTTGGTCGTCCTATGCAATCACGGAGGCGTTTCCGCCATCGCTTACTTGGTCTTCTTCAAAGCGTATCGAGATGCTGTCAAGCGGATTTACTCAGCGTTGATCGACCGATTAACGGGACGAAAACGAAAGTGCACTCTGTTTTGGTCCAAAATCCAAAAATCCAAAAGCGTGAATCCAAAAATTCAGTGTCTCGCTCAAGTGTCAAGAGAATTGTTTGAAAATTGTAATAAACTTGAAGCTTGCTATGATCTTGTCTCTAGCGTGACAAACACAAGCATTAGAGCACAGTAGCTAAGATAACATGAAGAATCCGATAAATTGAAATGAAAGCCGATAAAAATTGACAAAACCATGATATGACAATTTTTTAAAAATTTAATAAATTTAATTTAAACTTGGAATTCAAAAACATTAACCTGAATCTCAAAATATTTAAATCATTAAAATTAAACCAAAATCTCAAACTATGAACGTGTAGAAGAAGGTAAACGCAGGGACAAATTAAAAAAGCACACAATTTTAAAAACAATTTAAAACCAAACGCTATGTTTAAAATTTTACTTTCATTGACTGTACTTTGCAGCAAGTGTATTGTTTTTTAAATGCAGATAGCTGAAAAAAATGTCAAAAATTGACAAAAAAACATGACAAAACACGACGGGGCAAAAATTTAATTTTTTTATTTAAAAAAAGTTTTTTTTTAAATAAGTGTTGTGACTTTCTAACCATCTAGACATTGAATTAACTAGAACTACGTTACGCTTGCTTGATAGTGCCTTAAGAGTCAGCACGGTGTCAATGTTCGTATCAATTCAAAATCCTGCGCGACAAAAATTTAAACATCAATAAAATTTCTTGAAATTATTGACGTACTTTACTGTTTCATGACAACTAAGGTTTGGAAACCTGTTCACAACTACTCGTTCACTACAGCATAAAAGATGATAATTTCTTGAGAGTCTCATAAAAATTTAATAAATTTTAATAAAAAATTTTATCTTCCATCTACGCAACTTAATTACCATATCAAATCGAACAATTACAGTTACTGACTACAAAAATAATACAAAAACTCGTTCAAAATTGCTTGTTTCACAAAAATATAATAAAATTAAAAACTTTTAGTAAATCTTATTCATTTTTAATTAAAAACTTTACGACATCTGAGGTTTGTGTTTGCAAATCCGTGCAAATGTTAAGCGCTCTATAAACACTTAATTTTCTGAAATTAATAATTTTAAAAAAATTATTAAAATTTTAATGACATTTAAAAAATGTATTACAGCTGAGGGTTGTGTTTGGGTTTAAATTAATCGTTCACAGGAGCCTATAAACTTGATTTTTTGAAATTTGTTAAAAATTTAATAAATTTTAAAATATCTTTATTTTTTAATAAAAATTTCAACTTCCGCCTACGCATTTATTAAACTTTATCACTGTATCATATCGTACAATTACAGTAACTGACTAGACGTAATTACAAAAATTCATTTAAAAACGGCTTGCTTCACATAGCTTCACAGACAGACACACAGAAGATGAAGGAAAAAGGGAGACAGAAGTGGTTACTGTAACAGCAAAAAAAACAACAAAGATAGACTGCTGTACTCTAATATCAGAGATCACTAGCGCAGGCGTAACGCAAACAGTTGCCCCTACTGTAGCTGTGAGAGAGATTTCAATTTTCGATTATATATTGCACAATTCAAGTCACTTTTCGGGAGAAGACACTTGATTGCAGTATATAGCTGTTTGCTTGTTTTGGTCACTGTCGTCACTACAACTACCGTAACCCTCTCTACAGGGTCCTACGGTGACGACAGCGAGCGCAAAACCAAAATTGTGAAGTAAGGCACCACATAACGTTGTAAGCAACTGTTTCACCGACACCATCGAGTGGTCGGAAGGAAGAAGGAAAGAAGGAAAACAAAGGCAAAAGTTGGTGTTAGACTATAAGCCACATTTTAGATAAGACAGAGGGGGTTGTTGGCAAGCTTGAAATCGTTGTAGGAGCCACGGCGTTGTCATTCTTTCGAGATTAACGACGCTTTCATCTTCTTCGCCCGGAGAATCACGTCCTCGAGCGTCTCAGCGGCGGTGTATTTCTCCTGCCTACGGTACAGATTCGCCATGTTCTTCAGGGTTGAGGCTACGGTAGGCGTGAGGATTTTTATGGTTTCCTGTGAGCCGGAGGAATCGCTTGGCGAATTGCTGTTCTTGTTGTCTTCGCGGTCCTCCGCGTGTTGCCAGATCGTCTTGTTTGAGTTGGAGATCGTACCGTACTCTTTCTCGTGCGCTCTGGTCAGGATTTGCTTGTAAAGGATCTCGGCCTCCTGGAAAACGTGGTAATTAGAGTTGTAATAGTGGTCAAAAAATCAAAACAAAATGATCAAAATACCACACACACGGACAACCTACCATATACTTTCCCTGCTTAACAAACGAAGATGCGAGATTATTCATTGTCTTCGAAACGTTCGGGTCGTCCGGACCCAGCCGCTTCTCGTAAATCTCGAGAGCGCGCTTGTAGTGCTGCTCCACTTCGTCGTATTTTCCTTGATTCTGACAGAGGAGGGCGAGGTTATTCAGTTGCTTGGCAACATCCGGATGATCTTCGCCGAGAACCTGAAAATAGAAGGGGATTATCCGCTTATTTTGAAGAAAGTTGTTGTGGCGGAGAGGTGCGCCCTCGCACGGGATTTGAAGATTGTTGACGATAACACGGAGGGCTTGGAAAAACGTTGTTTACCAAAACAAAAATTTTGAGACGATTTGAATTGAGAGTTTTTAAAACATGGCTTGTGCTTTAAAAGCTTTTATACAGCTTTTAAAAGCTTTAGCTATACAGAGGTAAAGCTACTATATTACCGTCATTGAAGCTCGATACTGCGAACAGCACTGTACTCTCAAAAATCGGGCGATTTGCCGGGGGACAACAAAAACGCAATGGAGATATTGCGCAAATGCAAATTTACAGTAAAAGTTAAAATTGATCTGCCTCAAGACGATTTTCTGAAGGTCTCTAGTTAAGCTTCCAGAATTTTCCATAAAGTGCAATTTAAACAATTTAACATTTTTAAATTTAAAACGGGATTTCAAAACTTGCATTTAAATCAAACAGTAGGAAAGCTGTTAAAAACGTATTTGGAGCTAATTAACATTAAAGTTGGAAGTCATGAATGGACCATTCAAAAATTATTTAAAAAATGTAAAATGGAGTTTTGTGAGGCATGGATTCTCTTGTTTATGCAATTACAGTCGTGTTAGCGTTTAAATGTCAGATGTGGTCATTTTAATATTACTTTTTGTCCAATCACGTTGATCAGTTATCAGAATGTTTGTTGAACAAGTTGAACAAGAATTGAATTGGCTTGGCTTGTGCTTGGAAACCTTTAGTTAAACAGACCTAAAGCTATTTAAAAAGTCATTGGAGTCATTAGAGCATAAAATATGCAAATTTACAGGAAAAGTAGAAATACTGTCTCAAGACGATTTTCTGAAGGTCTTTAGTTGCTTTCCATAAGGTGCATTAACGATTTAAAACGGGATTTTGGAGGGTCGTTCAAATGATTGTTTAACCAGCTTTGAATATAAAAAATCTAAAGCCGTATGTTCAATCCACTCACTGTGCTCAATTTCCGGAGCCAAAAAATTCACGCTTCAAAAATAGCATACTTTTTCCTGTCTTCTGGTTGTCTTTAGGGACTTTAAACGCTTGATGTTCTTCATATATCTAAATATTTTGCACTTGCAAAAAATTTGCACAAAAAAACTAGCATAACCAGAGAATGATTACATTTAAAAGCGACATCAATTGTTTTACTTCATTTGTGACGGAGTGTGACCACCGCGCCTCCCATGTTGTAAAGCAAACAGACGCGCGCCTTGTGCCCGATATATAAGCGCGCGTTATCATCACTCGGGACCTTCGGACCCCGAGCGAGCATCCAATAAAGTCGTCAGACTCTTTGCTCTCGGGTATCCAACACACATCAAAGGGAAACCCACCTTAGACCCACCGGAGGAATCTCTAACTCCTTACTATTTGCAAAAATAGCATTGTCATGCAACTCCTATGAAATAAGTCGATGTTTGGCCACATAGTCACTGGTCCAGGTGGTTAGATCCAGCAGGCAAAACTTGACGTCAAAGATAGGGCGTCACTTCAAAAATGTAGCCATTTATTTATTTATTTAAAATACACACAGACATTATTGCAAGTATCAGGTTATGGGGCATAGAAGTGGGTCAGAGAAGGTGTGTAGGGAGGGTGAATTTAAGATTCACCAGAAAAAGATAAAGAAAAATAAAAACAAAACACTTTAAGAGTAAGAGCCCGTCAGGTTAATTTTAGTAAGATTAATAGTTAATCAGAGCTAAATTGTTAATTCGATGTCGAATATCTTGTAATATTTGACTTCGACTCACCACTTTTGTGACAAACAAACAGTGACATTGCACAATAAGACCAGAAAGGTGGATTTTGCACATGCAAGGTTGCTTGCAGTCGGGTCCAAAAATCTATCAAATATGTAGGCGATAAAGAAGACCGTTTTTGTGAGACGTGAAAGCAGAATAATACATTTCTTATTGAAGAAAAGAGAAGAAATCTGAATTATTGCAGTTTGAAACGTCCCGGCGCACTCCCACTCTATTGTTTTTTCTTTAGCGCAATTGTGCGAAGAAGGTATTATTTTGTGACGGAGTGTGACCTCCGCGCCTCCCATGTCGTAAAGCAAGCAGACGCGCGCCCTGTGACCCGATATATAAGCGCGCGTTATCATCACTTGGGACCTTCGGACCCCGAGCGAGCATCCAATAAAGTCGTCAGACTCTCCGCTCTTGGGTATCCAACACACATCAAAAGGACACCCACCTTAGAACCACCGGAGAAATCTCTAATCCTTTACTCTTTGAAGTCTAGAGACAGCTTTTAGCCAATGGAGTTCTCGTATTTGACAAATTTCACTGTACATGGTCAGATTTGTTGATAGTTGAGTCTTTACGGACTAGAGAAGACTATAAGGTTTAAAATTAACGCATAGCCA
>MQUG01002089.1:0-10060 GCA_007213375.1 Steinernema feltiae | reverse complement strand
AATTAATTGTAAGATACATCAAAAATTGTGGACGCAGCTTAGCACCAAAATTGAATTTCACAACGCATTTAGGTTAAACAATGAATCGAAAAATTTGCTCGAAATTGACAAAGCCGGGTACAAAATGTATCAAAATTAAAGTCAGTTAAATTGAAGTCGAAATTTAAAAAAAATTTCATAATGTTTTATCATAAAACAATGAGCAATGTTGTAAAAATAGACCGCCAGATCTCGCATTATTCTTGTAAAAACCGCAAAAAAATTATATATTTTGTTTCTACTCAATTTTGTTTTTACTGCGCTCACCGCACCGAAATGGAGCATGAAAATGGTTCTTGAACTTGGAACAGTTGAAACTAGCTTTGATGTAAATTTCAAAAAATAACTGAAAATATACATTTTATGCACTTTAACTGCATTTAAAGAAAATATTTAATTTTATCTTTTTGTGCAACCTGACCTAAGTTAAGTTTCTCCTGAACTCTGGTTTGTACAGAGAACGATCAGGCTCTAACAAAATATACTGCGAGAAAATATACTAAGAACACTAAATTAATCCGCAAAAATATCTTCCAGAGAGCCAAAAAAAAAAAACGAATTAACTGATCTACTTTCAAAAGCTGAGCTCAATGAGCTCAACGGTTGCTTCAAAAGCAGCCTTTCTTTCTATAATTGTCACTAGCAATGACACTAAACTTAAAATCGTTTAGCAATCCTGAATATATGGGGATATTTTTATCCAAAAAATGTTTACTGTAGGTCTTTGTCATTAACTAGATTTTTGATAAATCTGCTGAATGATGAACAACAACAAAATAATTGTACCTAGCTGCAATATGTTTTGCAATAACAAAAATTAAAACACCGGCCTAATTCTAATTGCGGTCACTAATTGCCCGCTCGCATCACATTGTAGATCGATCTTGGTCCGACTAAAAAAGTCCAATTTGGCTACGTTTCGAGTTGACCGTAAGTGTTATTTAGATGGCTGTATGATTACATTAAAATAAAACGCTCATTTTCTTTGATTGTTCAAGTATAAACATATAAACATTAATTAAACATTAATTTTAACTCAAATTAATTTTACTTTAAAATTGCAAATTTAAGTGATACGACAATCGTACACCATTTTAGTGACAATTGGAAATTGGTCTTGAAAATGAAAATGAATGAGCGTATTTTAGTTAAGCCGTAAGTTAAGCCTATTTAGACTTGCATTTGCTGAATCTTAACTAAAACTACAAAAAATTATGTTATGTTGTTCCCAATTTCACGATTTGCTTACAAATGAAACATCTAGGAAAATGACGTGCAAAAAAGTGAATAATTCTGCATGATTAAATGCATGGTTTGATTAAATTTGTGCAAAATTATTAAAACCTAGTGCAATTGAAAGACCAAAAAAGATAAATTAATACATATTAGATTTGAAACTAAATTGTTTTGCTCCAGTTAACAGCAAAAATAGAAATAAAAAAACAAGAAAACTGTTCTTTGCAAACATGGAATTGAAACGTATTTTATTTGGAATTTAAGTTTGTGGCGTTTACTATGAAAATAGAACTTAACCGCCAGAGAGAAAGAGCGAAAGAAAGACCCGAAGATTCACTCTCAAAAATTTGAAACGTCGAAACTTGTTGTTTTGTATCGCCAAAAACATTACAGTTCCTGGAAGTGCTGAGAAGAGAAGAAAAATGAAAAAATAGATTTGTTTTGGCTCAGTGAAGCGCCACAAACACCGTATAACCAAAAATTTGACCTAACTTTTAATAATAAACGCTGGTGCACGCCAAACTGATATGAGGATGATGGGAAAATTAAACTTAACTTGAAACTGACCGATCGTGTGACAAAACCACTATCCCCAACAGCAAAAAAAAACCGAGTGTTCGTTATCATAGTTTGCTTTTATTTTTTTTAAAAATTGTTTTGTTGAACGAAATTAGAGTTGGTTAATCATGTTCCTTCATGTGATTCGGTTCCTTAATTCCTAAAGTGGAATCACGATGTTTTAGGAGATAGCGTTGAATGGGCAAAAATCAGTTGGAAAATCAATAAAACGTTGCATCAGTGCATGCTTCACTTCTCCAAAAAAATTTACTACGTGTGAATGGATTTCAACGAAATAAGAATAATCGAGATGGAGCAAAGAGTCAACAAAAATCCAAATTTTTTTTCTTCTTCCATTAAGAAAATTTTTCCCACTATAAAAGTATGAATTATGTGCAAATTCTTGCCAACAAAAATTATTAGAGGGATAGAGGATAGACTCTAAAGGATAGACCTTCATGAAAGGGGCCTCTGTCGCAGAAGTCACCATTTTCAGGAAACAAAATCCCCTATTTGTTTAATGCTCTACCAGCAAGATGCACAAACTACTACAAATTTTATAGCATATTTTACTGCATTTTGTACGAAGGAGAGCAAAAAAAACATTTTTTTAATATTAAAATGGATTTATTTTGTATTTGTAATTTGCCAGAAATCAACGGCTTTTTGCTTCATGTTGTGTGCACATTAAAAGTTTGTTTTCAATTGAAGTAACGGGAGAGTTATTTGCAAAAACGTCTGCAAAAATAATGTTTTTCCTTTTTTTCGTTTCAACGCAATTAAACTGAATGTGATGTACAAAAATACTTTGAACTTACTTGAAACATCCGTCAAGACCGCAAAAATAATGAAAATCTGTTGCTGAATTGCTGAATGCTGAATTTTTTGTATAATGATAAAAAATTGAATTAAAGTTCTTTAAATTAAAGAGTTATTTGCAAAATCGTCTGCAAAAATAATGTTTTTCCTTTTTTTACTGTAGACGCATTAAACTTCAATTTAATTTATATTCGTTTTGCCAGAAATCGACGTTTTTTACTGCATGTTGATTTAAAATGTCTAAAACGTCGCAAGTTGGCCAAAAATATTTTTCTTCTTAACGCAACTAAAATGCACTGAAATTTCGACGCAATTAGCGAGGCAAAAAAATTTAACTAAACTGTAAAAACCCAGAAAACAGCATAAAAAATTATTATTTAGAATTTTAAGTTCTTGGTGAAAAATGCGGCGATTTTGTTCAAGTTCATTGAAAGTTCACATGAGGCAGATTTGAATTGTTGAGTTACTTTGTTGTGATCTAAAACTGAAGTTGACGGCAAAACTGATATTAAAACTTTGTTTCAAATGTTTTCACAGCCGCGGGTTAAAAATTTGTTACGTTTTTGCACATGCAAACATTTAATCGCGCTTGCAAAGCGTTGAACGTGTTTTACAGAGAAACGTTCCATAAATAAACGGTCAATCAGTAAAACATTTCACAAAGCAAAATGATTTTCACCGCCCTCAACGCCTAGCAGCGTTTTTAAAAAACTTTTGTTTTGCATTTTTATTTTGAATTATTTGCAATATTTTGAAACAAAATTAAAAGACCTGCACGTACCTCCAAAAATAAAAATAGAAAATGAAACAAAACAAAAAATTAAATGTTAGATTAAATTAAATGTTATTGGTGAGCAGACAATATTTCTACGTTTTCGAAATACTACAATTTTGGGAAAGATCGGAATTTCCTTCCAAATCTTTTGTAATTGAAAAAAAAACAATTAGTTGTATTTAGGGCATCGAAAATCATCAAAAAATAAATGAAATCATCACTAATTGTATAACAAATTTCCAAAACTTTTCATTCAAGTTGTCGTGTTTTCGTGTGTACAAAAAAACGATTCAAACAAATGTTCAATCACCAAATTACAAACAGCAGTTTGTCCAAAAAACGCAATATTAAACCGATAGCAGCAATATTTTGTTTTGAATTTAACGTCGTTTCCTGGATGATGTTTATTGCTTTATCGATGTTTGACCGTTGTTCTGTTCTGTAGTGTCTGTTGATAATGATATGAGGGCCCTATTGTTGGGACTTTTCTTGGGAAACTTATTTCCCACCCTACGCCAATTCTTATGACCTTTCTCTGTGTTGAAATTTGTCTCTGACCTTTACAATTGTCGGTGCGTATTACAAATTAAATTAAATTAAATTAATAACAAAACATAGAAGTTGATTGTTTTTTAAGATTGTTGATTGTTTTAATTCTGCTCCTATTGCCAAAAAAAATATGATCTGCATTGAAAAATCGGTAGCTTTCAGGATCAAATGGCCAAATTCGCTGTCATTGGAACATTGTAAATCGCAGTTGTCCATCAGTCCAATACATTTCGATGTGCACCGCACGCTCAACTGGCAGAACGTGACCGCTATACCGTACTTTATGGCTTCTGCCGTAGTCAGTACTAACTTTGCGGCCACTCGTTTACATTCCCGACGGTTTTCGTTTTATGTTCGTTTACGGAACAATATAATACGGAAAAATTTGTTATTTCAGGAAACAAATGTTGATTGGATTTTAAATTTTTCAATTTGTTGTACGGGTAATTCTGTAAAATAAAAGGGCGGTAGATGCATAGATAGATTAATTGCATTAATTTTGGATTAAAATGTAAAAAATACTGCACAATCAAAAAAAAAACTCAGAAAATACTATCTATCCAAAAATGGCTTTATTTCTTATTTTTTAGAGTTTAATTTTGGAATTTATAGAATTTAGAAATATAAATATATTTTAGAAAGTTGGCTTATCACTAAAAAAATTGTTTTCAATAATACCAAATATGCGATAATGCTAGCATAAAAACTTAATTGCAAAGTTTCTCCTCTCCTATTAATTGTAAAAATCAATTGATTTTGCGCAAACACATAACGACAAATTTGGTTTTGGTTTTTTAAATTAATTAGGGTACATTTAAAATTATCCAGAAAGTAATTTCTTAAATAACTTGTAATACTGATTGTGCGTAGATAAATTAAATTATATCCAAAAAATTGTTTAAAAATTTATTTATTTATTTATTTAAAATACACACAGACATTATTGCAGGTATCAGGTTATGGGGGCATAGAAGTGGGTCAGAGAAGGTGTGTAGGGAGGGTGAATTCGTGTAGGGAGGGTGAATTAGTGTAGGGAGGGTGAATTTAAACCTTTATAAAGTTTAACTATGCTGATGTTGACGCCTAAAAACTTGCTCATCAGCCTTGGCAACAATAAGGCAATTTAGAGTGTACGGAAATACTGTTCCGACTTTTTGGCCAGCACCCAATTTTCATTTTCCAAATAACAATGTAAAGATGCAAATTACAATACCATTTAAAATTATTTGCTTTTGTCGACCAGTTTCATAAATTTTTGTTGGAGATCATTATTCATGTATTAGCTTAATTGTCCTAATATTTACGTTAATAATCCATTAACAATTTTCAATTTAACGCAATCTTTTTTGTGATTTTCCACCGGTGGATTCTTGGAATTAAAGGAGGCGTCAGTAAAAGCTGGAATTTAATTTTTGTGTTTTAACAGTTACATTTGAAACCCGTTTACAAGAGAACAAACGTGAATGGATTTTTGGTCATTGATGCAAGCAAAAAAATAGTTTATTCTAAAGCGCCCTACAGAATTTTGTAATATTGACTGTGTAAAAGAATGAAATTTGAAAAATGCAAAAATATTTTTTTTGTGTGTGTTTTTTTGACGGTTATGTTTCCTCGAATTGGCAATTTTTCGATGATTTTCTCGAGATTTCTCGAGAGCAATTCAAACATTAATTTTATTTTTGTTGGTTTAATTACTCAACTCTGCATTGACTCGTAATCGTCATGTCTCATTGCAATAACCTTGAATTTATTAATGGAATTGAGAAAGTACAAAATTATTTTTTCTTAATATTTAGTTAATTAAACTATTTATTTGTTCGGGTTTTTGCGGTAAATTTAAATTTTCGCAGAACCTAGTCTACATTATACTTACAATTTTATCAAGCAATCTCTGCTGTCCGATATTGGAATTTGAGATTTGTTTTTGTAGAATTTTTGTATGACAAGCACAGCAAGCAAATCTTTGCAAAGCAAAGTCCGACATTTAATTGGCTCTGAAAGCCGAATATTAGGGAACATTAGTGTACCATCCGCGTGATATCAAGTTAACAATTTTTTAAGGAATGAATTTGTATAAATTTTTGGGGTTCAGCAATAACCTTATCGTGGACTTGAAAATTTGTCGAAAGTGCAAAAATTATTTTCCTTGATATTTAATTAATTAAATTAATTTGTTCAAGTTTTTTTAAAAGATTTTTCTTTGTGGCAATTTTAAATTTAAATGGACAATCTACTTTATACTTACAATTTTATCAAGAAATATCAAGATATTGGAATTTGAGGTTTGTTTTTGTCTGAGAGAACATCGTCAAAAGAAATTTTTGGATGCCTCTATAAGTATCCACTTGAGCTCAACAAACAGGCGAGCAAATAATCTGAATATACTTATATTGAGCCGGGCATTAATTACGCTGTCAAAGCCAAATTTGTGGTAAATTTGAATACACAATAAAATTTATAAATTTATTTTGATTTTCGCGTGACCGGGCAACAAGGAAGTAATTTTTGGATGCCTTTATAATCATCAGCTCTCAAAAACCGAAAATGGCATATGTTATTTTGTGGATGTGAAAATGATTTTGCCATCAATTATTTTTACCTTTTTTTACCTTTATATTATTTTTTATTTTTACGTAATTCTTTATTTGTTATACTCGGTATCACAGATGAACTGCGGTGTTGAAACAGTGGTTCGTAACAGTTCTAGCAATAGAACAGTGATGCTCACACAACTGACTTTCAAAAATTACTCAATCAAAAAATTTTTTATGTTTGAATTCTAAAAACGTTAATTAATTAATTACAATTTTGTTGGGAGGAGTTTTTTCCATTTTCGCGCTCTTCGTAGGTAAGCAGATCAAAATTAAATTGAATTTTAATTGAATTGAACTAAATTGAATTATTTTGAAGAGTACTTTAGTCAGCTCCATTCATCATTCAGGTTTTACATATTTGTTGAAAGGCATATGAATCATAAATCTTTCAAAAATCAAAAACTATATGATTTGTTTCTGTATATTAAATTTAATAGCCATAAAATTTGTTTCTCTCTGTTCCCCTTTGGTTTTCTTTACTTTCTGGTGCATCAAAAATTGAAGACACAATCGTTTGCATCCTTGCAATGTCAAATTGGCCATTTCCCCAAATCTTTGCCGTTTTTTGGAAAATAAACATTTTTGATCACGCCATCAACTTCCCATGTAAAAATATAGCCGTAATCAAACTGAGTAAATAACAAATTGGTTTTTTGGATGCAAGTTGTGTCAAATTTTATCAAATAAAGTTAATGAACGTCCGATTAACTTGGATTAATTTTTTGAACAGCGAAATCTTTGTATTTCCACTTTTTTGTATTTTTTGTTCGATGTAATAATGTTCAGAGGCGTTTCTTCTTGTCGTCGAATTGTAATTAAAAAAAAATGAAATTAGCTCCGTCTCCACTCCACACCAGCATGCCAGGCTCCGTCACGCGTCGAAACTAATTTTTGCCAGTTATCTAGATTCTTGATTCTTATGTTTTCTTTTGCAATAAATAATCGTAAAACAAATCAAAAAATGCAAATTATTTTTGTAGTCTTCAGTTTCTTCTAGTGCTACAAGAAAACAAATTGCTCCTCAAGCAAACCTCCACCAATATCAGTTGATTTATTTTTAAGCCAAGAAATGTTAACTAATATTTTTTGTTCTTTGAATTGAAAGAAGCTACCATTAAATTACCTCATTTCCAATTTTAAATTCTATGAACAATTTTTGGTTTGCTTGTCTTCCAGTTTTTGGTTTCATTTTGACAAACTTCCAGCTCGATATGAAATTTTTGCAAGCAAAAACCAATGGACACTAAGTAAATTAGAAAAATGCATTTTTGCGGAAGAAGTGTAGAAGGCCCAGTAATGAGCAGTTGAATTATAAGATCTCATGGTCACAGCAGGCCAATAATGGGAAAATCATGACTATTTTTGGCAATAAACTAACATAAGTGTTGCGGCGGTGCACTCAATTTTCTATTTTATCGATCGTGTTTTTCAAATTTCAAATTTTTTTTCAAAATCGTGTTTTTTCCGCGAAACCGCGAATATGTTGAGCGTGTAGAGTTACTGAAGTAGTTCAAAAATTGAGAATTGAGGTATACGAATAGCACAACACAGTAAAAAAATACGATATCATATTGTTCATGACGATTCTCACCGCTGAGCCTCCATCATAAAACTCTGAACGATATCACATTTTTTGTTTCGTTGTGATGTTCACATCTCTTACGCTCATTATTCCCAAATGCTAAAAGTTTTATTATTTTTTGGCTGTCTTAAACTTTGGCCACTATTTCAATTTTTATGAAATATTGTGGTAGTTCATTTTGCAATATTCAAATGTTAACACTTTTAGCTCAAAGCTCAGCTCAGGCCACGACTTTTAAGTCTGTTTCTTCAAATACTTTTTCTTGAACTCATTTTTTCATTCTAGTTGTTTTCAATTCATTCCAGTCTCTATTTAATAAAGGAACTAAAATATTCGCCGATCAATAGAAACCGGATAAAGAGAAAGGTTATTAATTTTTGGACACTATCATGCTGTTTTTTATGTATGTTATCTTGGTTTAACCTTGTGTTTGTGATTTTCTGAATCCTCGGAAAACTGTTTTACTATTGGTTTGCTTGTCTTCCAGTTTTTAGGTTTACTGACTGTATTTCATCGATATCCAATACGCTTTGTACAAAACCACGAAATGTCAGGAAGAAGACAAGCAGCCAAGGAAGCTAGCTACCTTCGGCGGAATCTTTATCGCCACTAAGAATTTTTTTTTGAATGGAGCTCGGACAGCATTTTTGTGGAAGCAGTGTGGAAGGACACAGTAACGAGAAGTTGAATTCTAAGAAGTTATATTAATTTTTGGTCGTAAACGTTGGCCACTATTTAAATTTTAAAATCTTTACACATTCGATCTTCTTTTTCGTTTTAATTAGATTGAAAACACGGACAAGGAATAGCTAAATTATACTTAGGGATAAACGAAATGGTGTTCTAAATTCTATACGCCACTAGGCAAACAACCGAAACAACGTGCATTTCCATATCGCTATTTTATTTGCAGCACAAATTTTTTAATTAATTTAAATTTTTGCGTCTCCCATCTGGCTGCTAATGTCTTTTTTCTTTTTAGTCTATGCGGAAATTGTTCATTATTGGTCGATGTTTGATTTTCGAAATGTTATGTAGCATGAAAATTATTCATTCCAGTCTCTATTTAATTTAAGAACTAAAATATTCGCCGATCAAACCGAATAAAGTGAAAAGTTATTAATTTTTGGACATCTTGAACTTGCGCCACTTTGAACACGCCACTCTTTTTTTTAAGTTGTCTTCACTTGACGTTATCGCCCCCTCTCCTGAAATTCAAAATAAATATCAAAAGTGTAGTAGAATTACCTTTTGGACAAACAACATCAATCGTGAGTCGAGAGACACAAGAACTCGTGAACCAAGTAACACGGCGATCTCAATGAATTTCTTAGTTTTAGAAAGTTTTTTATTTTTATATTTATTTTTGTTTTGAGTTTTTATTTTTTATTTTTTAAATAAATTTGTGAGCTAAAAAAACGGAAAGGTGCATCAAACGGAGCACTGTAACTGTACGGAGTCCGTAACAAATTTGCAAATGACGATATTATCGTGGATTGGGATTTGTTGCAAGTAGTAATTCAGATAAAGATTTTCAAAGTTTTTTTAATTGTCCAAATCCAAATCGTGAAAAATTATTTTTTTTTTTTTTTTGAAATTACAGGTTGACAGCTGTAGTGCAGCCTGTAGTCTAGCTGCGGTAGCTACCAATTTTACTGATTATAAAGCAGTTTATTAGCAATTTTAAGTTTAACTACTCCATTTTTTTTGCTGATAGAATTGCATGTTCCTTAAGTTTTTACTGCACTGCAGGTCAAGCGACTCACGCTTTTATTTTGCTTGCACTCTTCTTATAATATATTTATAACGTTGGCAATACATACAATGACGGCTCTATTTTATCCGGTTATTATATTTTTGACGGCCGCCGTACTCGTTTAAACTCATTTGTTGATTTATTTTAAATTA
>MQUG01002088.1:0-20147 GCA_007213375.1 Steinernema feltiae | reverse complement strand
CAACCAGCCGGATTTGAACCAGCGACCTAAGGATCTCCGCACGCACTACAGTCCTCCGCTCTACCAACTGAGCTATGGTTGGCCAATGGAGTGAGTCGTGTTTAGCGCATATATCTTAACAGAAATTTTACTTTGCTCTTTCTGTTCTTTTTCTGTTTTATTTTGTTCTTTTTGTTTTTTGTTTTGTTCTTTTGTTCTTTTCGTTTTGTTCTTCTGTTTTGTTCTTTTTCAGTTTCCTACCGTCAAGCACAGTGCTCTCTTATGGAAGTTAGTCAACTTGATTGATCACCTCTCATCTTCAGTCGTTTAAAAGAACCTTTTACCAAAAAACCAGTTAGTTTTTTGTGATTCCAGGCTGTTTTTCAGAGGTCTGGGAAGTAGTTAATCATTCTCCGGGTCGTTTAGTTCCTACTTAGTGACGATCGTGAAATTCTTTATGAAACATGGACAAACATTTAGCTCCTTCCCACCACGCTGCAGGCATCAATGTGACTGAAAGTGAGTCAAAATTGCTCCAAAACGCTAATTGCTTTGCATCGTCGTTCTTCTGCACAATTTTTATAGGTCACCTCACAGGCGACCGCGTCTGCGTGTGTGTCCTTGGAGTCGCGATCGTCTCTATGACGACTAATCATCTCCGGTCGTCATCGCGAACTGACTCAGCAGGCACGAGGCTGCAGCCTGCTGCTTCCTTTCAGCCTCCTTTCTGCTATTTCCCCGCAATCTGGTTGTGGCAGCGTCGTGTGCAAAACGCAAAACGCTGCCGATGTTCACCGCAATATTTTATCATTGGCGCGGTAATTGTGCGCGGTAATCCGGCGTTAAGCCGTTGTTCAAATGTCTGTTCGATTTTTGGATTTTTGAACACGGAACTGTGGTGTTTAGGACTGGATTGAGCGCAATTGTATTGTAGGGTGATTTATGTGTGTTTGTACCTGAAACTGTGTAGTTTAAGTACAATTGCGTTGGGTAAGACCTTAATCCACCAGTAGGACTTGCGAAATAGCCTACATGAATGCTTAGGACAGTGAATAGGGCGAAAACAAAATGCTAATTGAGTTCTTTTGTTCGCTTCCTAATGAAGTCTCTATTTTTAGGTCTTTGTTTGTCCAGAAAAATGCCGCTCTGTGAACCCTTCACATTTAATTAGTGTTTCTGAATGATACGGCCAGTTTTGTTTGAGAAATACGGACTAACAATGTTGTTTGCTGTTGTGAAAGCAATTTGTGGTGCGGTTTAAGTGGCAGACCTGTGAGTGTACGTCTTTCAGTGCATCATCCTCGATTTCTCTTCTCTTGAAAAATGCCATTGAAATTTGTCTCTTGTACGTTGTTCAACTTGCTATACTCAGTCCCTTTTAGGTGTGTTTGACGCAATTTGTAGGTTTCCTGGTTGAGGAGATTTAAGAACAAATTTCTGTGATTATTTCCAAGCAGATTTGATCACTGTTCTTATGAATTATTTGTTTTTAACGCAAAAAATCAAATTGATTTGCAACGAAAACCATTCACTTCTTGTCAATGGTTAGAACCGGTGAAAGGACACTTTGAACTAGACTGCAATTCATTTTTTTAGCTCTTTCTGTTTAATCTATTTTCCACAAATTAGCATTTAATTCACGTTATCTGTTTACACGTATGACGTCGACGTCTACACCTCTCTTCATTTTGTTTACCTAACACGGTCTCATGTACGGACTCAATGCGTAGGTACAGCACTGGAATTGCATAAACAACCGCATGAGAGCTCTTATAAAGTCATTCTCTGTCTAAATCGGTGTTTAAATCAATTGGTTCCGGGTGCGTTTCTGTTCATTCTATGTTGCACCTACCGTATTATTCGATTGCATGCAAGAATAGGCAGAGATTTGTGATGTTTACAGAAATGTAGACACGGTGAATGTGAGGATTAACGAGATTTTCTTGCACAATGTCATTTAAAATCGGGTGTTAGGCCAGAGTAGATCACAGTTCTGAGCTACTTTGCTACTGCGCACATTCTGATCTCAATTAATCAAATTATTGATTTCCTAACAATCATGACATCATTGCGATGTGATTGGAGCTGGTTTTGCGAGGCGAAACGCAACGAAGATAATGAAGATTAATCGAGTTTTGTCTTTGTTCATAGGGGAATAGGGGTTACTACTTTGCAATTCGCTAAAATGACAAAAATTTCCGTTCAATCTTGAGAGAACGCAGCTAGAAGAGCGAGAAATTGAAGTGCGTGAGGAAATTCTTCAGTCTGTTTTGATCGCAACTGATTTGTTGGCATTTAAAACGTGTTTTTTACAAATCAACAACTTTCATGTAACCATATTACGTCATGCACTTAAATTACGTGCGATTTTTCACATATCTGTGATATCTTTTCAAACTTACGCCCACCATATGATTGAAAAAATCCCATTTTCATCAATCATGTGTCCTTTAGTCTCACAAACACATAGTTAAAGACACGGAGGAGGCTGGAAAGTGCAAATCCGCGTTTAAAATCTGAAATTGTGCTGTTCTTGATTCATTTATTCATTGTACGCCTTCGAGGCCACCTGTTCTCACCATTTTCAGCGATAATATTGGTCAAAACAGGTGCCGACTTGTTTGCTTTAAAGTAACGGAGACTCTTATCAGCCCCGCTGAACCATATTTTGCTTAAAGAAACGGTGGTTTTCGCTTTAAACTATTTTTGGTCTGTTTGGATGTCTATCTGAAGATAACAGGTCTACTAGCCAATCAAAAGATCTGTCGTAGAGCCGAAAACATAAAGGTAGAAGACTGAAAATTCAATTATTATTATGGTCGGATCAAACACAAATTTCCACAAGGAAGAGCGCTGCAGGAGCCACTATTTCGTGTTAACAAAACTGTTTCAGCTCTAGCTCTTTACCACCATAATCTCAAACCTAGTGATTCTTAGCCAAAAAATGTGCTCTTCTAAATTTTTAGCTCACAAAAACGTCCACAACCATCGTTTCTACTGACCTAACAAGCCATAAGCGGTACGAGAGTCGTATGACTGATTACAGAAACCGTTTTTAGACTTATTTTGACTAATGTTCGCTGTTCGAATCTGTTTTTACGATATCAAATGCGGATTACACTCACTAAAAGCCCGAATGTGCCTGTATAGGTCGAGAAGCTTATGTTTTTGAACTTTTCGTACCTATGGACGCGAAGAACATACTACGTTTAAACATGATTGCATCGTTTGTTCTTGTTTTCGCCGGTCTCAAATGTGGTATGAGCAGGTTTTGTCAATTTGCTATTAGACCGCCTCAAGTAACAAACTCTGGCATCACACATGCGCCTCATTACCGTACCCCCGTGAGCTGCTCAATCCAAATCCCCTCAGTGAATGTTTGAACTCTGTGTATTCTGTGTTTGCAAAGCACCGAACGATTAGGTGTGTAGTAGTGCGCGAGAACTCGCTCGCTCGCGCAGCAGCCGACGCACATCAACAGCACTCTCACCGGAGCCTCGTGGCGCTTCCGCTGTTCCGACGGCACCTGCGCTGCTGCTGCCGCTGATGTGTGATCCCAATTAACGCGGATTTTCGGGCGATTTTTGGAGTGATCTTTAAAGACCCTTTAGGGGGGAGTGAAGAGAGAGGGAGTTGGAGTATATAGATCGTTATGTAAATGTTCATTCTAGGCTCATCGTATGGCGTGCGACGGTGACCTTTATACGTGAGAGAAGATCCCCCTGAGAGACAGAGAGAGAGATAATCCGGTCTTTTTGTCGTTTTGTGCACCGTGCACGAGCGCGACGGCGACGTTGGAAAGTCGATCGATTTGGGAGGAGACGATGTGCTGTTGTTGTTGTTGTCATGTTTATGCGCTCTAATTTTACGTGTAATTGACGTGCTAGATTTGGAATGTGATGGTCGTGAGGGTCGTCTGTGCGTGCGATTAGGCCTGGAAATGGCGGATTTAGGTCGAAATTGGAATTTGAAAGTGGCTGATTTTCAGCTGGGATTTCGGCGATTGAAAGACGCTCCCATAGCTCAATCGGAAGAGCGTCTGTCGCCACAGGTTTGAGCTCATTGGAAGCTCGTACTGTTTGTTTTCGTTGATTTCTCCGTATTGCTCGTTTTCAAACTGTCCTTTCATATCTGCATACCTCACACGTTCGTCCAGATGTGAAATTGACGTGCTAGATTTCGGACCTGATGGTATGAGGGTCGTCTGTGCAATTAGGCCTGAAAATGGCAGATTTAGGTGGAAATTAGCATTTGAAAGTGATTTTTAGATCTGATTTTTAGGTCGATTAAAAGGCGCTTCCATAGCTCAGTCGTGAGAGCGCCTGTCTGCCGCGTGAAAGCCACAGGCTCGAGGCTTCTATATTTTCCTTTCATGTCTGCATACCTCACACGTTCGTCCAGCTCTAAAATCCAATATTTTCCACCCGCCCACACGGAACCGGGGTTTCCCGAAGCGAGTTTTCCCTAAAGCTAATTGCCGCAAACCGGTTCTCGTCGTAATTGTAAGTGGTGGTCAGTTGCAGAATGGAAAAAATGTTAGGAATTGGCACGTATTCCTCTATTCTTAATGCGTGTCTAGACCCGCGTCTGTCTGTCGCGAAGCTCTTTGTTTCTATGAAATGATGATGGTTTGCAAAAGTGCATCAAAGCGATCGATCGGTCAAACGGTGTTTGCTTTGAGGCAGCTGCGGGTCTTATCAGCCCCGACGGAACCATATTTTGTCAAAGAAGCGGAGATTATCGGTCAAAATCCGCTTTTTAGGGGCCGCAAGCCTCCAGTAACCTGATCTTTTCTTGCAAATGGACTCGTGAGCAGGGGAGCCAATTTTTGCGGCTTGTAGTCTTTAATCTGCGCACATTGTTAGCCAAAAAGTGCATTTTGGCATCCCATTTCGCTGTTGAGCCTTCAAAACAACGTCCGCAGCGCTCGTCTCTGTTGACATAACAAGACCATAAGCGCTAGAAGAGTCGTATGACTGATTACAGAAGCCATTTTCAGATTTACTTGACTGTTTTGACTGTTGGCTATCCGTTGCGTCCTACTGTAGCTCACACGAGCCGTTTCCCATCGCATTTCGCACCCCATTCCCACTACAAAAAGCCTTTTAGCAGCTGCTATTCTTGTCCTTTCAATCACAACAATCGATCGAAATAGCTGCACGCTCTCCAAAGCATTACATTTGCCCTTGGAGAGCGAGAGCGGCGGTCGCGATCGGCTGCTTCTTCCCAACCGCTGGTAGCCGGCTGCACAATGGTCAAAAGACGTTCTTGATAAGCCGCTGCTTTTGCACGTTCGGTCGACAGTTTGGCACGTCCGCTGTACGACCATCAAGCCATGTTCGGCCGTCTGATTCACGTCTATTGTGAAATGGCAATGTTTATTTAACGGTAGCGTGTCATGTTTCAGATGTTTTCGAGGGAAATGTGTGCGTGCGTGACCCGATAAGCCGCGTGATAGGGCGGAGGTCTATTTTGGGGTCATTTGAGGCGTATTTTTGATTTCAGAGGAGTTGCGGCGAGGCTGATAAGAGGTTTCATTGAATTTCTGTGACTGTAGCTGTCTTCTGTACTCTCGTAGAAGAGGTCGTTGGTTCCGTCCATATAGGAAAATTGAGTTTTTTGTTTTGGTTTAATATAGTGTTTTCACGAAAATTAAACAAAAATTCCAGAAATTAGCTATTAGGGATGTTGGTCGAATGTATGAGTTTTCCCGAGCCATATTTTCACATGGTTTAGGTTAAAACAAAATCCGTTCACCTGATTTTCGTTCAATTCGTGTGCTCCGCAGGCTTGACACCCTCCGTGTTCACAATTGCATCATTTATACCTTCATTATCATGATTCACCACTCAAAACACGGTTGTTTACTACAAATTTAGCTCTACTACTCTGTTATTGTTGCGTTCATTCCGTTCATTCCGAGTGCAAAATCGTCATTTCCTCAGATCAGCTAATTTCGATGGGAAAATCGTCATTTTCGGTCTCTAACGCGCGCGATGATTAATACCCAAAGACCGCAGCGTTAAACTTTGATTAGTCGAGTCTTTTTCTTCCTTATCGCCGTGGAACATAGGGATGCCCAACTAGAGCGCTTGAGTCTTATCTAGAAGCGCTGACGTCAGCGCTGAACGCTCGAGGAGTGAGAAAGGACGGTCAGTAGTGATTCAGAACTGCGACACACCATAAAACCGTCTCAGTACGTTACAATCGTATAGTCAACACAAACAAGTACAGAATTGTCGTACGTTCGGCCAAAAGTTCAAAATGCAATGATTAAAGTTGAGAAAAACGAGATTGATAAGCTCTGTGCATGCCGCATGTCGGTAGCCACCAAATTATCGTCCGAATAGCTCAGATTCTACTCCTGTGTTAACTTTGATTTTTACGTTCTGGCGAATTTGATTTTTTGACCATTTTTTCAACTGTTTGTTCCTTTTAAAAAGTCACACGTTCATCCAATTAACGATCGAAGTCGCTGTTTGAAGGCTGGTACCGCATCTTCAAAATGACATCACATTATTTGCTTCTTTAAAGTTGACATTTCAAATTGAGGGTGTCTGTTTGTCTGTTTGCTCATCGCGCAAGCAAGACAGAAAATGTTGGTATAGCTTGATTTTTTGAATCATCCCATTCGACCAAGCATCCCCACCGGAATGTCTAGACACAATATCGACGCGTTTCGTGTGGACCAGCGCTTTAGGAATAATTATTGGCTTTTTCGCTGCGAAACGCCCTGATTAATGCTCTCCGTGGGTGTGCGGAGCTTTGACACTCATAGCGCAGTCGCTAAAGCTGCCGGCTCACGCCCTAATTCACCGCGCAAAGATCAAAGGTTCAAATCCTGAATTTTTGTCTAAAGTTGCACCGTACCCTAACCGTATTGAGAGGTTTCCACTTCCGGACGTACCCTCCTTAAAGCTCTTTTCCGATCATGTGCTTCGCCCACTACCGTAATCTCAAGCCGGAAATAGGAGTTTACTGTTTACTCAGTCTCAATTATTGCGTGGTCGGGACAAGTCTTATCAGGATTAGAAGTCGTACAGCTCTGCGTTGATGCCGGAAAGTCTGTGGGTGGTACATGTTTATCGCGCGCGCCGCGCTATATAAACGCATTCGCCACTCTTGATAAGCATTCGTCTGTTTTCAGTTTCTATTCACTTTATTCCTACCTACAGTATCCTCCCTACGAGAGCAACAAAACATGGGTCAGACACTGTCTGAGCAGCTCGACGTCGATTTCCGCGTTCGGCACTCCAGTCGCAGTTCCGAGTGGATCGGACAAGGCGAACAAGATCGGCAAAGGGAAGAGGAACTCCTGTCCGACGCACAATCATGTGAACTACGCTGTTAATCCGTTGGCTAATGGCAGGGGACGTTCAGGTAAGGCTTTAAACTACGGTAATCGTTGAAAGGAGAACATGAAGACTGCGAACGGATTTTTCTAATGTCTTGATGTGCAAAACTACTGAATTACCTATTTAACACTAAAATTCACACAACCAAATTGATTTAAAATGGCAGATGTAAGGCTGCAATCTACCAGTATATCCTTGATCAAATATTCTTGATGCAACAGCTTTCAAAAACCATTAGTAAATCAACCTAAATTTGATTAAAAAAACGACATAAAATTGATGATAAAACTTCATGATAACTCCGTACAGAACCACAACTCTAACCAAATCTAAACTTTTCAGCTACCGTATCCAACGCCGTACCCCCGGTCTTTCCAAAAACCTGCTCCGTCTACGACAAAAACTTCCGCGGGGGAGTGTACGCAAACAAAAACGAAGACGATCAAATCAAAAAAGCGGTCAGCAAAGTGGTCGAACCAGAGGACTTTGAAGCAGTTCTCAAATCCGACGAAAAACCGACAATCGACGCTGCAGTCCAGCTTTGAAGAGTTTCCGGACAGTGCGGAGAGTTCAGAATCCGAGGAATGCTCCAATGATTCGGGTCGATCGTCGCTCAACGGCGAAGACGAGCACAGCGAGCGGAGACGAGGCTCCGCACCAGCGATCAACTTTAAACGCTGCGAGGATTTGGCGCAAACGGCGAATTTTACGGCGCTGGTGGAGTCGGAAGAATCCGAAGAGGATTTGCAGTCGTCGCCCACGCACACCTACGTGCACAGATTCGCAAAAATGGAGAGGATAATCAAGAATGAGCGGAAGATGGAAGCGTTGAAGAAGAAGAAACGCGCGCAATCGCCGTTCCGCGTTGGACTGCAGCGTCTGAGGAGTTTGTCGCTCAGCGCGTCGACTGAGCCGCGCAAAGGTAGGACGCAGCGGGGTGATCCTGCGAGTTATACTAATATGGTGGTTTTGCAGAGACCGAAATCAACCAAACAATCAATGATCTCGTTTCTGTGGGCGAAATTTGCCGACGACTCTCGTTGGACAATCAGATCTTCGCCAGCGATTTGCCAATCCCAGCTGGAGCCAAAGAGTCGGAGATTTTGGATGATTACATGATCCGTCAGGTGAGGATTTTTAAAGATAATTGGGGTTAAAGTTTGATTAACAACCAGGGTAGCTCAACTGGTTAAAAGTCAGATTATGACGCGAAAGGTCGCTGGTTCGTATCCGGCAACGAAAATCAAAATTTATTTTGTCTTTTTTTCCGGTTTTTGACTATTTTTAACGCAAATTTGAGTATATGCAGTTTACCATTAATTTAAGGCAATTTCAATGTGTTCTCCGAACGTACGAGGTTTCCAATCTACTATTTTTATAAAAAATGTTTAAAATCATCATTTAAGTCCATTTAAATGAAAACAAAAAAAGTTTTTAACCGGCCGGGATCGAACCCTCAACCCTCTGCGCTAGAGTTTGCGCTCTTCCCAATTGAGCTATAGAAACAAAACTTTTGTACTTTGCTATTTTTGGTTCCAACATGACCCAAAATTTGATCTATCACGTTCCTTTGTCATTTCCAAGCCTTATCAGCTCGACTGTAATCTCAGCTCAGCTGCTCCTAACCCATGACGCATCGTTTTGGTTCAAAGTTCACACGACCCTCTATTTCAGATTCTTGACATTCTCCCACCTCGCGCCGAAGGCTACCCGTGGATCAACATTTACAGTTCGGAGAAGCACGGCTTCTCCCTCGCTACGTTGTACCGTAAGATGATCGAGTGGCAGGAGGACATGTCGCCTGTGCTGCTGATCATCAAGGACACCGCCGGGCACGTCTTCGGAGCGGTTTGCAGCTCAGCGATCAAGCCTAAAGAGCACTACTACGGCATTGGGGCGTCGTCGCTTCTGTGGAGATTCGAGGGAGTGTATCCCGAGTTCAAGTAAGCCCTCAAATCATCGCTAACTCTTACAGTAATCCTCAACTTTAGGGGTCTATCCGATTTCCGATGGACTGGCTCTAATCAGTTCTTCACGAACGCCTCCAAAGATTTCCTCTCGATCGGTGCGGGAGGCGGCCACTTTGGCCTCTGGCTCGATGCTGATCTCAATCACGGAAGCACTCAACGGTGCGCGACGTTCGACAACGAGCCGCTGACAGGCGAGAACAGTGACTTCATCATTCAGTTCGTTGAAGCATTTGGTTTTACGATGTAAATCATTCGAGTTGTGTCATTTCCGAAGAAGAGAAATAGGGTCGAAGAAATCTAAGTCAATGCGTTTTTGTATCATTATTTGTGTTCTGTGATAGTGGAGCTGAGTTTTAATGTATTTTGAGCAGACGTTGTATGTACATAGGAAATGAAAGGTGAATAAATGCGCTATTTATGAGGTTGACGTGATGGATTTGGACCTGTCTCTTTAACAAAGCGCATATAAAAATCGCATACTGTAAAGCTTGACTTCCGACAAGCATAGCGAGCTTTGATTTGCATGTCTTCTGGTAACGTGTCGAGAGGAAGAGCAGCTAATCTGTAGCTGTCCCATTTCCCAGGCAGAGAGAGAGAGAGAGAGAGAGAGAGAGAGAGATCAACGTCTATAGCGAGCTAACTACTACTTATAAATCCATTAAGATTGAATAATAAATAGGTGCGAAAGGTCACTTTCCATGGCTCGCTTTTGCCATTTTTGGGTTGCGAAATGATCGCGTTAATCAAACGCTTTTTTTGAAAAACTTTTTAAGTGTGAATTTTAAGTCTTCAGGCAACTTATAATGATTGCGAGGATGGAATTATAGTCTAAGTTGAAGAAGACAACGGAGTTCATCACATCTGCTTTTTTGCCTGCTGAAACAAAGTAAATGTCAAAATTCACAACTGAAGATGTGTGAGATTGCGTAGCTTCTTAGCGTAAGCGTAAGCAGAGGCAGAAGCACAAAGTGAAGTGTGACTCACCGCAGTTAAGCAAACGGTTAAGAACAACTACCTAAAGAAGATTTGCTGAAGTGTTTGTAGACCAAAACGAAGAGAAAAAAGATTTTTGCCCATTTTTTCTTTGTTTTTTCCTTGCTTTAAGCAGGACAACCTCACTTCAACAATCCAAGTACCAGGATAACTTTATGCCTGTTCGTAACACGCTGCAGGCTTCGTTCTTGGCTATCCATATCGTTAATGCCTTTCGCTTAGGTTGACTGTCTTAGGGGTTTAGCCTCGTTTTTAGCTTACAGGCTTTGTAGAGCAGCATTTAGACGTGTTTTTTGAAGCAATTTGACTGGGCGTCAAGTCATCCGGCGCCAAGTTGACAAGTACCTACTACAGAACCTCTAATTTAACGCTTAAAACATAGTATTCTCATTGAATTTTTGTTGGTCTTCGTTTGTGTCCGATTAAATTGATTGTTGTGTGAAAATCAAATCAATGATCTCACAGGTCAAGGTCACTTACCGCCGCTCACCATCGGTCTAAACGCTCACATTTGTTCAAGTCATGTTGAGAGCTATTGATCACGCATTGTTTCAATTTTGTGCTGAACTTGAGGCTATAATTGCTCCTCATAGAAGCAGAAAACGCTTCGAAAAAGAGGTTTTTGCCTGTTTCCTTGTTATTTACATGTTCGCTTTGCTTTTGTTGCTTCTGTTCATCAACGCGCTTGGGAAGTAAGACTCCATTATGTGAGTTATTCTCGGCAATCGATTTTCTCATTCCATAGCTCATGTTCTCACCATCGTTACCGCCAAAAGATCATCTTATCCATTGTTCCTCTCGCTGCAATCATGCCCCCAATGACCACCCAGCGTCTTCTGGTAATATTTCTATGTGCAACGTTGCATTTCATCACAAATGTGTGCGCTTTCTACACGATCGCTCAGCTTCATCTACGCAAACACTGTCCGAGAGGAGTCCGAAAGGTGTTGGTTCTAAGCGTTGGCTGCCTAAACGACTACGACGAAACGATGATGAGACGAGCGGATTTTGATGCAGTTTGGCCGTTTTATGGCCTGGTTCTAGTTGGAGTTGCTTTGATTGTTAAGAATACGGCGTGTATTGATGAATAAATGAGTTTTGCGTGAAAGAGAAGAGCTTTTGTATTAGTTTTTGTTCTCTACGACAACAAAAACAGAAAACAGAATTCATCTCCACATTGTAAGCAATACCTCTAAGGAATGCGACGACATTCGTCCGGGCGTACCGATTGACGAGGTTGGTGATCCGGATGTCGGCTTTAATGTAGCACTCTCGTTTTGATGGAGCGGTCTTGGCCTTGGCGCGGTTTTTCTGGACATCGGGTAGGCCGTCAATCAACGATCACAGTGACGGGTGGTCAACCCCGAGATCCGACTGCAAACTTCTATGCGCCACTGTTTGTGCGTGGTTCGGCGTTAAGAACTCGAGCACAAACATTCCACATCTCCGGAGCAAATAATGGAGCACGACGGATCCCCCGGTTACTGCGGTCGGTACGCCCCACGTACGTCCTCAAACCAAGTCTGTCTTCATCAGTCCAGCTTTCCAACAACGCTAAGATGTTCAATATCCAGGCTTGGATCAAGCGTCCTCGTCCAGCGCTCCCCTTCATTAGCTGACCTATTGTGATTATTTGAGGGTTGATCAAAATAAAGCCCGCGCTAAACGAGTCCTAAACAACAGGTTTGTTCAAAATCGCAGAAAATCTCAAACATCAACAGGAACAGGTATTTTATCTATCAATGAAGTGTACGGTCTAAACATCATTTGAGTCAACAGAAAACATATCTTTATTGTAACCGTACGCGTGGAGAAATGACCGAACGAACGAACAACTAAAGCCCATAAAAGTTCATAGAAATTCTGTGATTATCTGCCTCCTCACAAACTTTGACGCACATTTTCGCAGTGCTGTGCTCTGGATGTTTCAGAACAAAACGTCTGACGTCGTCTTCTGAAGCTCCATCGTTGATTTCAAATTTTGTCTTGAAATATTCCTCCAGTTTCTCTGTAGTTTGTCTTGAGGAACGCACACAAAGAGCTCGATTCTCAAACTCAAAGGCTTTTGGCGCTTGCCAGGTCTTGTACGCTTCTTTGAAGATCTGAAAAGGAACGGGATAGGAACCAGCACCCATCGATAGGCACTCAAATGATGTTTCTTCACGAGGACCTCAATTTGATCGTCAAACGCTCCATTTTCGAATTTCACATCGTACACGTACAGCATTCTCAAGTAGTTAGACAGCAGCTGCCGCCGGAGGAAGTGACCAACTCAGGCGTCGCTGCCTTCTTCGGATCATTTCCGCTCCACCAAATTTTTGTAAATCGAGTTCCCATTAGGCCGAGTGCCTTACAGTGCGTGTCAGGAACTCCGTAGAAATTAATGACGTCGTAAAGCTTTGGAGCGACAGTCAGCAACAAATCCAAACCAAAACAACAGTTGATGGAAGAAGAACAAACGAATCGATTTTGAATTTCTTCATACGAAACTTGCCGTTTACAGACATCGCCTGAAGAGCGATCGAATACCCTTGAACAGAAAAGCACAGAGGCGTAATTTTGCCCCCATAGAGTTGCTCTGTGCATGCGCTCAATTCGCGGGAAAACTCTCCCCAAGGACCGTCGATTTCTAGGAGTTTTTGGTTGTAAATGTTCCTCTTTTCCGCTCGATGCGAATCAACGGCGTTGTGGATGATCTCGTTGGAGAGATGGGCGAAATCGTTCGGACCAATCGCTTCAATAGAGGAGGTCGGTTTACCGCGGTCCATTTTCAATCGAATTCAGAATTCCTAGGAAGAGTTTCACGCGCTTAAATGAAGAGAAAAGAGTCTGCAGCATCGCTTTTTTCATCAACGTTAGCTTTTTTGGTGCTTTGTTTGTTGTAAATACAGACGTTTCCGAGGGGGATCAATTTACAATAATTGCAAAAGAAGTGATATCAAAGGTCAAAATTGTGTCGGTCTCATTGCCTAGAAACTGACGCTAAGTGTGAAATGAACCCGCGTTAATCCACTGTATTAAAATTGCCATCTTTGAAGATTTTAAGGAGTACCCACTCAGCTGAACAATGACTAATCTATGAGGGAGTACGATCAGCACATCGGGCCACGCAATGTGTAACCAAAATTCAGTGGAATTCCGATTCAGAGACGCACATTCTCTCTCTCTGCCGTCTCACGTCTCACTTCGTTACCCATTTCTTGTAAACGTTTCATTGGCCATAAAATTCCGACTGTTTGCGATTATACTAATTCGTTTGTTGTTGTACATACAGACGTTTCCGAGGGGGATCCGGGAGGGTTGCAATTTTTGTGATGTGAGAAAGCTATTCAGACTATGAACATTTGTCTAAATTTTTCTTTTAGTTTAACGGCCGGAAATAGCCAGAAAACGGCCAACTTCGCAATCTGCAGTAGCCCGCCCGAAAACCAAAAAATGAGCAAAAATTAATTTATTTAACCGTACAACTACAACAGATCTAAAGATCAAAAATTTCCATCCGTATCCAAAGCTGGTCTATCCCATCATGTACTTCCAGATTGCACATTGACATTGCGCAGCGTTGCTCTGGATGCTGCGAGATGAATCGACATCATAATCAAGAAAGTTGTTTTTTATCTTGAAATCCTCGAGTATCTCCACATGTGCAGTTGAGATATACGCGTAGATTAATCGGCACTTTCCAAGCCTTTTACGCACCTTCAACGATTGTCGAGGTTGCAGTAGAATTAGTGACTGTTGCAAGCTTCACAAAACATGGACACAATTGTTTAACTGAGAACTAAATTTACCGCAAAATCAATAATCAATGAAGGTGTAAACACCTAAAGATAACAGAAAATTTCAGATCAATCACGTAATCATCAATCGTGTGATAATATGTCTTTTTAAACACTCTTAGGCACATCTGCGGAGTGCTGTGCACTGAATGCTTTAAGCTTTATGCGGAAAAGCACCTATAGTCCGGAAAAATTCATAGAAAATCTGTAATGATCAGACCATTCAACAATTGACAGACGCATTTCCGCAGTGTGGTGCTCTGGGTGTTTCATGATGAATGGAATTGAAGTTCCAAATTCAAGTTTCGTCTCAAAATAATCATCCAGTTTCTCCACAGTGTCTCTTGAGGCATACGCATGAATATCTCGATTCTCAAAATCAAAGGCTTTCGGCGCCAGCCACGTCTTGTGCGCTTCTTTAAAGATTTGAAACGGAACGGGACAGGAACCGGCACCCATAAATAGAAACTCAGACGATGGTCTCTTCACGAAAACCTCCATTTGCTCGTCGAAAGCGCCATCTTCGAATTTCACATTGAAAACTGTCAGCTGCCTCAGGTAGTTTGAGCGCATTTGCCGCCGAAGGAAGGTGACCAACTCGGGCGTCGCTGCCTTCTTCGGATCATTTCCGCACCAAGAAATTTTTGTAAATCGATTTCCCATCAAGTTGAGCGCCTTGCAGTACGAGTCAGGGACCCTTCTGAAATCAATGACGTCGTAAAGTCTTGGAGCCGATCGCCGTCAGTCGGCATAATTCAAACTTTTCTACAATGGTAGAATTGCAAATGAATCGGTTTCGAGCTTCTTCGAACGAAATTCTGAGTTCGTTTTCACCTGTAGCGCGTTCGTAAAAATTTGGACTGAGAACCATACCAAAATTGTGATCATAATAGCGCTCATTGCGTTGCACTGTATATGCACTCAATTCACGGCCAAAGTCGCCCCAGGAACCGTCAATATTCGAAAGGTTAGAGCCACTCGCCTGCTTCACTCCTACGGCATCAATGACGTCGTAGATGATTTCGTTGGAGAGAAGGGAGAAATCGTCTGGCATAGTCGCTTCGGCGTCGCTTTGGCTGGAAGAGGAGGTCGGTTCACCGCGATCCATTTTCAACTGAAATTCAGATTTACGAGGAAGAGTCACCTTAAATGCAGAGAATAGAGGAAGCATCGCTTGTTTTCCAATGCCAAAGTACGTTGGTAACGGTTATCTATAGTCTATTTCTCGCGAACTTGTGCGCGGGTACTGTAGGAGACTGAACGTTCCTCGCGGCAAGACCGAAACTATTGTGGCAGAATCGTCTGAATCTGCGGATTTCGGGATTTGTGTGTAATTCTGACGGTTGCATCTTGTTTACCGACGTCAAATTGACCATAAACTGCACCCTCACCGTCTGTAGAAACAGGCAAAACGTCTAAGCGCCACTCTTTCACGATTATTCTGTCGTGATGCGATTGTTTGCCTCGAATAGGTGTATTCTCGACTGCGCAAAATGGAAAATTGAGGTCGGCGAACACGATGCAATCGTCAGAATTACACAAAAATTCCGAAATTCGCAGGTTCAGACGGTTCTGCCACAATAGTTTCAGCCTTGCCGCGACGAATGTTGGCCCACCTACAGTACCCGTGTACAGCTAGGCGAGACATAGACTATTTGCTCGGTTAAACCCCAACATACTTGCTGCCTGAACTGACTTGCTTATCAAAACAATGCCGAAAATCACTTAAAGTTACGGGAAAGCCATCACAAAACATTGGAATTTCAAGAAAGGGCATGACAACATCTATGCTAACCTTAGGCTGACGTTGTTCTCTTTGTTGTTCAACTTGGTCAAGAAACAGTCTGGCAATGCTCTTTACGGTAGCTGTTCTTAACCGTTTAACTGTTGCTGTTAGCAATATTGTAATGCTAGCAATTTATGTCACAACGCACTTGATTGAGTGAAAATTTTGGAGATTTAACGAAACCGCTTCTTTTTCCCAGCAGCCGGCTTGTTACTGAGCACATAACTTCAAGCCGTTGTGGCAGAATACCGTCATTCTTGCTGTGAAGACTGATCAACAGATATTACAATCCATAGCACCTTACTCCCTCAGCATCATCACAAGTGCAACAAATCGATTGCTAACGCCGCTCATTCAGTCAATCAGTCGACCTACTCGCCTGCGCTCTGCTCATCAATGCTTCACTATGTGCTTGCCTGCAAAATCGACTTGACAAAGCCATCTACGACAGTTTCGATCATTCTGGACGACGGAAACACGCGTGTCTAGTTGTATTCTGTTCAGCGTTCTCCTGCGTGTGGAGCTTGACTTGTGCTTATGTCCTCGGGGAAGTTGTCCGCACGACTATTTGTAGAGATTACGGTGTCTGTTCGGAAGTTGCACGAGACAAATATGCGCCTGTTTGCCTCGTATCCTTTATGCTCGTCTACTTTTTAATCTTTTTTTATTGTATTGTCATGGTCGCTTTGGGTACTCCAAGACTTGTGAAATAAAGAGCATGAATTTCGGTTTTGAGAAGCAGTCAGGATTATCAGAAAAGAAGGAGAAACACTTCTAAGAGTACTTCTTAAAGAGATAAAGGGCGGTCGATTCTTCTAAAATTCAAACACAAAAAAATCGTGGATAGAAGTCAATCATCCGACCTAGCAGCTATCGCTCTGTGCTCGTAACCGTGACTCTCTAAATCGAGTCATTTGCCTTTGCGGGTCAATGTCTCCTTATCTTGTCTCATTTCATCCATCGATTTTCTTGGAAAAGTTCTTGAAAAGAGTTAAAGGAACTAATTGAATTTGTTATAAATGTTGTTTTTATAAATTTAAATTCAATGTCAATGTGTGGATGGATCTAGTCGAATGGCTGCTGTATTCTCATTTGACGGAAGCAAAGCTTGTTGACGCGTAGTAGACGCCGCAATTTTTTACATCGACGGTGTTAAATACAAATTAATTTAGTTCAATTTTGCAGAAAATGACCACAAAACAAAGAATATTATTAGGAATTTCATGCAAATCGCTGCTCGCTCAGGGCTTCACGCACAATCCTTGGTTCGCGTCGCACGTGGAACCGTCGTAGGTGGTGCAGTCGGAATCCTGCTTACAGGGGCTTCCGATCTCGTAGATGGCGTCGCCGTCCACGTTTCCGCTGAAACCGCTTTCAATCAAGGACTCTGTAAAGGCTCCAAAGCGGCTTACGCGATACGTTAGTTGCAGACCACAAAAGTCATCGAATCGGGCGAATCGCACTGCGCGACGCCGCAGCCGAGTTCAGTCGTGGCTGCTGCTGCCGCTATCACCAATAATGCGCGCAAAGGTCGTGACGCCCTTGATTATGGCAGCAAAATTGAGATTTAACTGACAAAACCTCTCCTTCTTTCAGCAGAGGGTCATTGTTGTAGAGCAAAATGTGAGAAAACGAAAAGCTCAATATCGTCACTTATATCACGTTTTAGCATGCCTAAGAACCTTGCCTCCTGGGTTAAAAGACTCAAAGGCCATCTGTATTATTCTTTTGTTTCATGACCCTTAGCGCTGCCGGATTTGCTCGAAGCAATTTCAGCGTTTCAACTGAGGCTCCACGTGCATATTGACTTTGCAACGCCATCTTCGACAGTTTCGACCATTCTGGACGAAGCACACACGGCTATCTAGTTGTTTTCTGTTCTGCTGCCTCCTGTGTGTGGAATTTGACTGCTGCTTATGTCCTCGGGCACGTTGTCCGCACAATTCTTTGTAGAGATGATCGAGATGGTGGCTGTTCTGAAGAAGCACGAGAGGAATATGCGCTTGTTTGCCTCGTATCCTTTATGCTCATCTACTTGTTTATCTTTCTTTATTGTGTTGTCATGATTACTTTGGGTACTCCAAAACTTGAGAAATAAAGCGTCTTAATTGCGGTTCTGTGAAGCAGCCAGGAATAATGTAAAGCAAAGAAAGCCGAAGATCAAGTTGTTCTTGGAAATTAGGTCGTAGATTTGTTTTCCGCGTTCCATTTCCGGAAATGACGATGCTGTTACGCACAAGCTTCGCACATTGCATCCGGTCGATAGACCTAAATTCTCGCATTTCCGTTTGTGAAAAAATTAAAAATAAGATGCGCCAACCGTCGGCGGACCCGCACGATCTGCCTTGCCTGATTGGTCAACGAACAAAGCTGCTCAAATGAAATAGCAAAGACTGAGCTTAAACTGACATCGACGGTGTTAAATACAAATTAATTTCGTTCAATTTTGCAGAAAATGACAAAGAAGATTATTACGAATTTCATGCAATTCGCCGCTTGTCGATTGAGCGCTTAGGGCTTCACGCACAATCCTTGGTCCGCGTCGCACGTGGAGCCAACGTAGGTGGTGCAGTCGGAATCCTGCTCACAGGGGCTTCCGATCTCGTAGATGGCGTCGCCGTCCATGTTTCCGCTGAAACCGCGTTCAATCAAGGACTTTGTAAAGGCTCCAGAGCGCTTACGCGATACGGTAGTTGCAGACCACAAAAGTCATCGAATCGGGCGAATCGCACTGCGCGACGCCGCAGCCGAGTTCAGTCGTGGCGCCCCAGACCATCTGAATCACAGCGTTATGGAGCTCCCGAGCGATGACTGACCTGAGTGTAGTGCCCGGTGCCGGCGCTGAAGACGTCGTCGGTGAGCAGGAACTCGTCGTTGAATTGGCCGACTCCGATCTCTGCCAACTCCCCCCACCACGAGTCTGCGGCGTCCACAAGCGGCGCTGAAACGAGTTCTGCTACCGTAGCCCCTCAGGAGAGTGTACCGTTTGAGTTCTGCTTGGGGAAGGTCGCGTAGATGTTCTCGCCGGCGTCGTTCGTCGAATGCTTGAAGACGCACTTGTTCGCCCACGCCTGCGCCATCTGCTCGAGCTCGCAGCTGTATTTCAGTTTGTAGATGTTCTGGCCAGAAGGCGCCATCGCGCCGTCCGGTCCGTCGGCCTCCTCGCCGCGCGCATTCGACGACCGGAGCTCGTTGTGGCGATTGGTGATCGCGTCGCGGTCGGCAGCCGATAACTTTTGCCCCGTATTGGTGCAAGTAAAGCTTTGGACGCTGGAGAGGAAGAGAGAGGCTGAAATGAAGTTGCAGGAGCGGTTTCTTGTGGAGACGCTCACCTCCGACGAGGAGAAGCAGTTGGGATGATCGCATGATGAGTGGATCGAGAATGGAGAAGTGATGCTTTGAGTTCTGCCTTCAGCGCTTTTATAAGCGCCAAATACGGTCAATTTTGCATAATACCAGACGATACCAGAAACTAGGTTGTTGAACTCATTTGCATTTTCAGCAACGTGGAAAGAATCGCTGGAAAACAGAGGGATTAAAGCCGGATTAGAATATCCAAAATTGACCGTATTTGGCGCTTATAAAAGCGCCGATGGCAGAACTCAAAGCATCACTTCTCCATTCTCGATCCACTCAACATGCGATCGTCCCAATTGATTCTGCTTCTCGGAGGTGAGCGTCTCCGCAATAAACACCGCATGCAACTCCATTTCAGCCTCTCTTCCTCTCCAGCGTCCAAGGCTTTACTTGCACCAATACGGGGCAAAAGTTGTCGGCTGCCGACCGCGACGCGATCACCAACCGCCACAATGAGCTCCGGTCGTCGAATGCGCGCGGCGAGGAGGCCGACGGACCGGACGGCGCAATGGCGCCTCCCGGCCAGAACATCTACAAACTCAAATACAGTTGCGACCTCGAGAAGATGGCGCAGGCGTGGGCGAACAAGTGCGTCTTCAAGCATTCGACGAACGACGCCGGCGAGAACATCTACGCGACCTACCCCAAGCAGAACTCAAACGGTACACTCTCCTGAGGGGTTACGGTAGCAGAACTCGTTTCAGCGCCGCTTGTGGATGCCGCAAACTCGTGGTGGGGGAGTTGGCGGAGATTGGAGTCGGCCAGTTCAACGACGAGTTCCTGCTCACCGACGACGTCTTCAGCTCCGGCACCGGCCACTACACTCAGGTCAGTCGTCCTTCTGGAACCTCCAGAACGCCGTGATTCAGATGGTCTGGGGCGCGACGACTGAAATCGGCTGCGGCGTCGCGCAGTGCGATTCGCCCGA
>MQUG01002087.1:0-13146 GCA_007213375.1 Steinernema feltiae | reverse complement strand
TACCCTGGATGATGCTTACTTCCACTCACTAACGCATCTCCAGCGGAACTCACAGAACCCTGTGCCATCGCCGAGAAGCTCCAAAGAAGCTCATTGTAAGCTCGCTTCACACGGGAACCCAATTTGTAAATTTGCTGCCAAAAACCAGTTTTGCTGATTGCTCGCTAATGTAAACGCCCCGCGTGCCGCTCACCAACTGTAAACAAGACGAGATTAACCGATTTTTTTGCTCGTCAACCAGTGCTTGTTATTGCCTAACAGTGTCAACACCCCCGCCTGCATTGCGATTCGCTATGGACGAGTACGAAATTGTGACTAATCCGGACTCCCAACGATGGGTTGACATTGTCAAGATGGTAGGCTAGTCTTTCAAACGTTCTGCGAGCATTAAGAGCCAGGCTGAAGAGGAATTCGGATGGAAACCTTCGAAACACGACTATGCTTCCTATATGAACGGTTACGGTAAAGATGGCAAATTTCGGGCGCTGTTTTTGGTGGATCCAAGTAAGTGTGAATTATTTTAACGCGCACTCATGGCAACGTGAAATCTAAACTGGAAACTACAAAAAATTTGACCTGAATTTCGTGTTTTTGGCATTGCTTCGCGGCTTTTAGCCACGTATAAAACCACTTCCGTCACTGTCACCGTCGCCGTTATTTCGACGAAGGCTGTTTTGTACACGTATGATATAACCGATGACGGTGCCTACTCCATCGCCGTCACACGCTTTCAGCGCAATCGGTTTCAAAATCCAAAAATCAACCCATGTACTTCGCCCTTGGTTGTGAAAATTTCAGTTTTTTTTTAATCTAATCGATTCAACGATTTTTTGAATCAATTCAACCAAAATTTTGGGTTTATTTGGGTGTATAAGACTCGGTGAACGAACACTGGTATCATCATAATCACACAAAACGTTTTCAAATGGCCATAGACCGAAAACGATAGGTCTAAAATTCAAAAGAAGCAAGAAAATGAAGCAACTGAGCAGCTGCAACAATGTTTATCAGGTCATTAAATAGTCTTAAACAACGCCGAAATTGCCTAGAAACGCGAGAGACGGTAGCCAGCGTCATGGCTGCTATAGTGGAAACGGAGACGTACAACAAGCTCATGACCATTGGCTACTTTTTTGTCAAAAAAGAACTCCGAGGCTCTGGACTGGGCGGCCAACTGTTCAAGAAGCTCTGCGGAGAGGAGGAACAACAAGGAATGAATCTGTTCTTGACGGCAGGTCCGCAATATACGGTAATTTTGTGTCGGTAAAATTGGCTTTTAGCCCCTGACATGAGCGTCAAATACGCGGCGAAACATGGATTCGTCGAGTTCTCGTGGCACATTGCTGTTCTCGTAACCAAAATGTCGGATTTGGATTTGGCGAATTTTGAGGTGGACAACTCGATTCAAGTCAGCAACATCGACCACATCGCGTGGGATCAAATTGTGTCCTACGATGAGCTCGTTCAAGGCCATGTGAAGAGAGCCAACTTTCTGAAAGCGTTTCTAAGTCAAGAAGGCGCCGTCAACAAGGTGAATTCGAGGGGAAAACACCAAAAAACCTGTTCATTTAGTTTGTTATGAACGACATGGGTACGGTAGTCGGTTACTGTAACGTCAGAATTGTCGGAATCAAAGAGAATCATCTTCTCATCGCTCCGTTCTACGCTCAAGACAAGGTTTAACCCAATTTTTGGTCATTTTCAGAGCTGTTTATTACAGGACATTGCCGCCGCTCTACTCAAAGGAACACTTGCGGCGTTTGGCGAGAAGCTACAGTCGTTCGATACGGTTGTCATGTGTCCGCCAAAGCACAATCAGGAAGCATTCGATCTGATAAACGCTGTCTCACATGGAAAGACCGAACTGACCACCAGCTATCCGAGACAATTCACAAAAATCGTGATTCCGGCGAAAGAGGGAATGATCTACTCGATCAGCGACTACGTTCTTGGTCACGCCTGAACGCGTATAAATCGTAAAGTGTGGCGAATAAACGATTGATTTTCAATCGGTCGGTCGAGTAAAGCGATCAGTTTCAGTAACGCTCAGAACTGTATCCAGAAAAGCAAGCGACGTCAACCAACGACTGCTTTTGAGTCGAAAACAGCCTGGTCGTTTATGGTGATTTTCTTGCAAACTGGTTCAAGGAATTTCTACCCTCGCGACAACGACAAAATTTAAGGGAAAACAACCAGAAATTGTCGTTTCGTGACCGATTATTCAAGAATTCTTCCACAAACAAAATTGGCCGAACGAGGATGAAAATCCGCTGTTTTCGGGCGTCAAATCCGCGAGCACCTTTGACTTGAGCGTCACTTATGACGCTAGCTCGAGACTGACATCAAAATTTGAAAATAATACTACAGTATCTGTACACTCAGGGCACGCATTAAACATTCATCAACTCTTAAAGCCAGATTTCTGGAAAATAAGCCAAAAAGTGGCAAAATAAGAAATGATGTTGCATGAATTTTGATCATAGTGAGACAAGAAAAATGAAAAGAGAGTTTCAGATTTTATGAAATTTCGTCCATCCCCTATTTTCGGTCCTTCCCATCGCAATCGGAATTTTTGTAGAACATCTCATGTCAGTCCTGAGAGATAAAAGGTCCTTATTTCATGTGCACCATACGGATATGTTTTGACCGTCTGTTGCGGAAACTTAATATTTTAAGTGATTCTGATAGCACGAGTGTTCTTCGCGACCTCGAAATGGTCTAGATTGACCCAGAAAAGGCCATTTGGCAGATAAAAAGCACAAAATTGCGAGTTTGTAATTTGGGTGCAAGCTATTCGACTTTCGCAATCACTTGTTTGGCATCGTGATGATTCACCCTCGATAGTGACTGCCGCAAATGTTTATGCCGGTCGAATAAACATGACATCATTCGTATTTGCGCAGATTTACGATCATAAAAGGACCGTTTTTCTCGACTCACTGCAGTGCGCAGACATGATTTTTCTGCTCTTTCTCGTCCTGTCAGGTGAGTCCATCCGCTTTCACACTGATCATGCTGTCCTAGGTCCAAACGGCGTCTCTGGTGGATGTGGTCGACCACCGATCACTCCAATCGAAGCTCAAAGCAGAGGCTCAAAGTCGGTGGAGATTGTCGGTGGAATCGTCGCGAGACCCTACAGTTGGCCTTGGCAAGCAGCGCTGGAAGTAAACATGCTCGGCACGATGTTCTTCGCGTGTTCGGCTACCGTAATCGCCGATCAATGGGTGATGACAGCTGCTCACTGCGCGGCCATCGATCCGGTGGAAGTGCGGCTTGGAGTCTTCAATAGAACCGAAAGCGCCGAGTCCGGGGAGCAGATCTTCAACGTTTCAGAACTGCACGTTCACCCGAATTACGACCCTGAGAAGCTCACCTATGACATTGCGTTGATCAAGTTGGATCGTCGAATTGAGTTTAACGACCACGTGCAGCCTGTGTGCCTCCCAGCGAAGCTAGACGATGTCGTCCACGCCGACCAGCGCGTCTATGCCACCGGATGGGGCTTAACAAACTGTGAGAACAACGCTTTGGGCCCTGCTTTAATGAAATTTCCAGATTCTGATCCAATGCACAGCGATGTGCGCCTCCGACAACTCGCTTTGCCGTTCATCAACTCCAGCGAGTGTCAGAAAGACTACGCTAACTTCACTGTGCACTTTGACCCCAAAACGATGGTCTGCACCGGGAACAAAGGACATTCGGTCTGTGACGGAGACTCGGGGGGTCCGTTGGTGCGCAAGCACAACGCAACCGGCCAGTGGTATCAGATTGGAATTGCGAGTTGGACGGAGAAGCCCTGTGCGTTGGAGAAGAAACCGGGTGTTTTTACGAATGTTGCGTTCATGTGCGATTTTATTGAAAAAGTGGTTGGCAGCAAGATTTGCCACTCGCCTCAAGCTTGAATACATGAGTGTTGGTGTTGATTTGACCTCTAGGTGCTTTGCACAGTGTTAGTAGCAAGTTTGAACTATGAAGTGCGTTTGGAGTACAGTAGAATGAATACAAAAGTCAACTTTATGGCTTTCTTCTGGGTGGTTTCAGTGCCGATTTTGTGCCAATTTGGTGCTAAAAAGTTTTTAGTGATTTAACCGCCTGTAGACAAAATCAGTCGGTACCACGCCAAACGAGGCCTACAGCGCTCACACTTCGTAGAGCGCGGTAGGCTTTGCATTACGCTAAGCATAGGCATATCTTTGGGCGCTTTGGCTAGTTTTTGGCTTGTAATTAATTCAAGTCTGTTACTGATACGTCCAGATTCAGAATCATCATGTGGTGATTCCTTCAAAGCCTTTTTTTAGTTGCAGAAGTGTTGGCTGTTTCTGTTTCTGGACGGAGAAGCCCTGTGCGTTGGAGAAGAAACCGGGTGTTTTTACGAATGTTGCGTTAATGTGCGATTTTATTGAAAAAGTGGTTGGCAGCAAGATTTGCCACTCGCCTCAAGCTTGAATACATGAGTGTTGGTGTTGATTTGACCTCTAGGTGCTTTGCACAGTGTTAGTAGCAAGTTTGAACTATGAAGTGCGTTTGGAGTACAGTAGAATGAATACAAAAGTCAACTTTATGGCTTTCTTCTGGGTGGTTTCAGTGCCGATTTTGTGCCAATTTGACCTAAAAAAGTTTGAGTTTTTAGTGATTTAACCGCCTGTAGACAAAATCAGTCGGTACCACGCCAAACGAGGCCTACAGCGCTCACACTTCGTAGAGCGCGGTAGGCTTTGCATTACGCTAAGCATAGGCATATCTTTGGGCGCTTTGGCTAGTTTTTGGCTTGTAATTAATTCAAGTCTGTTACTGATACGTCCAGATTCAGAATCATCATGTGGTGATTCCTTCAAAGCCTTTTTTTAGTTGCAGAAGTGTTGGCTGTTTCTGTTTCTGGACGGAGAAGCCCTGTGCGTTGGAGAAGAAACCGGGTGTTTTTACGAATGTTGCGTTAATGTGCGATTTTATTGAAAAAGAGGTTGGCAGCAAGATTTGCCACTCGCCTCAAGCTTGAATACATGAGTGTTGGTGGTGATTTGACCGCCTGTATTGCGTTACGCTAAGCTTAGGCATATCTAAGGGCGCTTTGGCTAGTTTTTGGCTTGTAAGGCTTCGCCGGACGCAACAGGCTTCATTCAAGTCTGTTACTGATGCGTCCAGATTCAGAATCATCTTGTAGTGATTCCTTCAAAGCCTATTTTGAGATGTCGAAGTGTCTGTTACCGAACTGCCGTAGAACCGTCGATATTTTCAATTTCAAGGACAACGAAGTAACGCTACCTTCACAACTTCAAAATGAAACGTTCAAAACGTTTATCATGTCAAATGGTCAGTTTCGTATATAAATGCCGTCAAGTGAAGCAATCAACTTTACAGCGACTTGCACACCTGAGTTCCCACCACCCTTTCAATGAAATCGCACATGTGGGCGACGTAGGTAAACGCTACAGGCTTGTCATCCCGACCACACGGATGGTCTCCCCAACTGGTGATTCCAATCTGATACCATTTCCCCGATTCGTTGTGCTTGCGCACGAGAGGTCCTCCCGAGTCACCGTTGCAGGGCGCGTGTCCACCGTATCCTGCACAGATCATCGTGCTGCGGTTAAAATGTGGATAGGGACCTGGATAGGCTTTCTCGCACTTCTCAAAGGCGTTTAGGGGCAAAGCGACTTGTCGCAGCCGGACGTCAATGCCCACTGAAATCACGACGGAGTGAGCGGAGAGCCTGGTTGATGGAAATTACCTTCTGTAACTCCCCATCCTGTGGCATAGACGGGATCTCCCGCATGAGCAACGTCTTCCAGCTTGGCCGCGAGGCACACAGGCTGCACGTGGTCACTGAAGACGATCGGGCGGTCGACCTTGATCAGGCCGATGTCGGAACTCAGAGGAGGAATGTTAAAGTTGGGATTACGTGTCGCAACCGTAACGTTGTAGAGGCGCTCGCCGGACTCGCTGGTTCTGGTTCGATTGAACACACCAACTCGAACTTGAACTGGAGAAAAGTCCAAGCAATGACCGGCCGTCATGATCCATCGATCGGTGATGATCGTTCCAGAACACCCGAATTCAAGCTTTTTCGACTCGCGGTACTCAATGATGGCGACTTGCCACGGCCAACTGTAGGGTCTCGCGACGATTCCACCAATGATGTTGACGTCATCAGGCGTTTCAATTGGTGGAATTGGTGTCCGACCACAATCGACTTGACTTGCTGCCCAGCTGGCGCCTAAATTATAGGGTTACGGTATGCCAGAAGAGAGTTGACTTACCGAGCAGTTGAAGGAGAAGGAGGAAAAGCGTAGGCCGCATCGGAAACGACAATTTTAGGCAGAATTCGGTGCATATGGTGACCGTTAATGTGTGATTTATTGATTGCAATGCATTTCAGCACTAGACAGAACGTGTTAATCACAAATCCCAAATTACAGCGATTGGCGCTCCTCTTGTCCTACCACGCTTTCAATAAAATTACAAAAGTGGACATACGTGGAGCTCGTTGTGTCAATCACTTTCCCTTAGACGAGATCAGACGAGATGCTCTGTAATTGCGTGTTTGAATAAACATTGTAATAAACATTCTTAGTAAAGCGGTGACCTATTGAAAGCGGCCATAACCGGTCTGCAGACGCCAAATGACATCGGACAGCAGGGTATTGACTTGATTCTCAACTTGCCACCATTAAATCACAGCGAAATTACAAAATTTTGCTTCAAAAGTCGAAGTTGAATCGCCCGCTTGCGTCTACGAGTAACAAGTGTGCATAACCGTAGCACAAAGAATTGATCGACACCGATCTGCCAAGAATTCTGGATATTTGGGGCCTGTAAGATACAGCGTTCGGTTATCCGGCTGCACGAATACAAATAGGGCCCCGGAAGTGTTGAAAAATCCATTCCAAGGCTAAATTAAAGCTTAAAGCAAAAAACAAAAAACTGTCGATCAGGATGAGATTCGAACTCACGCGGGGAAACCCCAATGGATTAGCAGTCCATCGCCTTAACCACTCGGCCACCTGATCATGTCCACTAGGCAAGGCTTCATCGGCTATATGATCATCGTAACAACAATTTTTGGAATGCTGTATAAACGGAGCCTATTGTCGTACCGGGTGCCCGTTTGCCTCATTGTGATCGCTGCAAGAGTCAAACTCCCTTAAACCAGTTTTGGAGATTGAATGGTGGGAGGATCAAGACCAAATGCACAGGTGTGAAATTACCGTAACCTGCGAAAATGCGAAGCGTGTGTTCGCACATTCTAGCCATCATATAAATCAAAATCTCACCAAAAATATCATTTTCAATGTGGCCAACGCTGTTCCTTCTGTTGCTTCAACTGCTCGGTAAGTCAACTCTGTTCAGGCACACCGTAACCCTATAATTTAGGTGCCAACTCGGCAGCAGGCCGAGCTGATTGTGGTCGGACACCAATTCCACCAATCCAAAACGCAAACATCATTGGTGGAATCGTCGCGAGACCCTACAGTTGGCCGTGGCAAGTCGCGCTTCATATCAATTTTTTTGGAAAACGAGGATTCGGTTGCTCTGGAACGATCATCACCGATCGGTGGATCTTGACGGCCGCGCATTGCTTCGGGATTAACCCGGTGCAAGTGAGAGTTGGAGTCTTTAACCAAAACGAGACCAGCGAGTCCGGCGAGCAGCTCTTTAACATCACATATGCGCAACTTCATCCAAAGTACAGAGAAGGATACGATATCGGTCTGATCAAGGTCGACCGTCCAATCGTTTTCAATGACCACGTGCAGCCTGTGTGTCTCCCGGCTAAGCTGGAAGGCGTTGTCCATGAAGGCGATCGCGTCTACGCCACCGGATGGGGGCTAATTAAAGGTACCCAACAGTAATCGTACACCCGTAAATCAGGGTTTCTTAGAAGACACAGAGGAAGCCGCCTTACTTCTGCGACAAGTCGCTTTGCCTCTGGTCGCAGAAGAGACATGCGAAGAGGACTATCCAGGCCCACAATCTCGCTTCGATCGCAAATGCATGATTTGCGCAGGATACAAGGGTCATACGGCCTGCAACGGTGACTCCGGGGGACCTCTGGTGCGCAAGCACAACGAAACCGGTCGATGGTACCAGATTGGAGTCACCAGTGGAGGAGAGCATCCCTGTGATCTGGAGCCTGGAATCTTTACCAATGTTGCCGCCACGTGCGACTTCATTGGAAGCGTTGTTGGAGTTGACGTTTGTGGTTCGCCTTGAGAGCTCGTGCGGGCGTAAAATAAGGAATAATGATGGTATGGATTTTCATAATAAAGTGATAGATGAAAGAGACGGCGCGTATCAATGTGGCATCTTGGCTACGTAATACATGCCAGTTCAATAGTGATTGGTTCTGTTTCTGTTCTTTACCGTACCACTCGTCCCACGTGTTGTATGGTCTCACTCGAATGGGTTTGAGCGAATCTATCAGAATTAATATTTCGCATTGGGTATTGAGACGAAAATCCTATTTTTCTTTGGATTTCAAGACTAAGACTGGTTTTTTAGAGCGTCTGGTGTAGCTAAACGTGCATTACCAGGCTTCGACATACCAGCAGCATAACTTAATCACTAGTCGTAGGTTCTCGTTGTGTTTACCGTCCGACCCACTCAATTTGTATGGTCTGGGCCTAATTACCCCACTGCACTTCCCAGTACACTTCGTCTCATCAATTTGAGATGTAAACAGCACGCGCCGTGACATCATCGATCTTTGCTTGATGAGAAAAAGATCACTTATTGCTATGGGCTGGCTGGCTTTATGCGATCTTGATAGCCACAATCATGGACTATAGGCGACAGCCAGCTACTGTATGGAAGAGCTGAGGCGTAGTCCGCACAACTAACTCTGATAATTTCGGGCGACGAGTCGGCGGCGGCGAGTTCTCCTTTCAACATTTAATGATGCTGATGTTATGACGTCGATCAATGCAGCGTTCCCTATATAAACCGGGCGCACTTCCCCACAACCAACCTGTCAGCCATTATTCACTCTCAGCCATGTACGCCCGACTTGTCCACCTCTGTCTTCTTGTGTGTCTGCTCGCCTCGACTACCGTTCTCCAGTTGGCTGAAGCGCAGTACGGAAGTTTCGGGAATGCGCTAGGATTGGGAGCTGGAAACTACGGCAGCGGAAACGCGTTTGGAAGTTTCTGGCTGCTATGTGGATCGTTCAACTGCGGTCGAGGACGTCGTTGAGGTGCGAAACGATGAATGATTACTGTCTCATGTACAAAATGTTTTCTGTCTGAAATCTCGAATTAAAATCAGCGATTTTTAAAAGCGAAAGTCATCGTGTCCTAAATCCACATTTTGCGCCATTGGCGATGAAGTTGTCAATGCGCTTATAACTATCTATTGCCTTCTATCTACCGGCCGTCGTAGTACCTATAATTTCGTTCGACTTGTGCTTCATAGTACGAAGGCTGTTAAGCCAGGAAACTAGGCGAAACTAGGCACTCTTCAGTTCAACCTGCCAAAATCGATCCAATTTATGGGTGATGAAAATGCCAGTACTGCGATAACCAGCACTCAAATGACCGATCACCAGTAGGGCTGACAAGTGGCTCCTAACGCTTCGAGTTGGAAATCGGAGAACAGCGAAAGAAACGTTGGCTAAACACTATATTGTATCAACTTTGTATCGTTTCGCGTCTGTTGATAATACGCTCATTGAATTCAATATGAACCCTTTTTGTTTATTCGCTATTTCATTAATCACGCTACTATCCAACGACAATCGTTTTTGCACTTTTTGTTTTTTGTTTTCAGGCTTGTTTTTCCAAAGTTTTTCCAAGTTGAATTGTAGTCTTTTCAGATCTGCTCCACCGTGGCTTACAGCAAGTGGTTTGCACTCAATCGATGACCGATTTTCGGATCTGCAAGTTCGAAACCAAAAGGTCACAGACAGCCTGATGTCCCAGATGCTATCAGACAGCTGAAATTGTAGCGCAAACTCAACGCTGCACACTGCCGAAAATTTTTCCGTTTGAACGGAAATCGTCGACCACATTTCCAGCGTGTCAAGAGCGCACAACGCCGCTAACGGAGAACACACGGTTCGTCCTTACCACCGACAAAATCCTATAGCGGAGAACCCTGAAACGCGCATATGTACCCGCATGTAAAAACACTACAGTAACCCACGAATTGACGCAAAGAAGAGCGACCGCATGGAGTCCACACTCGATTATCCAATGGAAATTGGCCGCGACGCCCGAATACGGCGAGTCAGGCAGAATTTGGGTTCCGAATTGATAAATTGAGAAGAGGAGCGCCTCGTCGAGGAACGTGACGATCGCCATGACGAGTAGGCGGATCTCGCGGGAATTGGCCGTTTTTTGCTGAAATTGGGCTTGAACTGGAGCGTTACGCTACCCGTAATTACCATCCAGATCGTGGCAATGATGACCAGGTAGATGAAGAACGAGATGCCAAACGCGGGAACAATGATGACGCGCTCGGAAATTGTGAGAAGAGGCTTCAGGGGCAACTCTTCGTAGTCCCATTGAAGGCAGTGCGGGAAGAAGAGCAACGCCGCGTTAGGCGTCAGCAGCACAACGAAGAAATAGGTCCCGCATGCCCAGCTGAACACTATCATTGCCTGAAATTTGCCGTTTGTGGTTCCAATTTAGATTGAAACGTACAATTGTGGGTCGCATGCATTTGAGGTGTCTGCTGAGGGGAATGCGGATGAAGATGGCGAGGCGGTTCAGGGTCAAAGAGAAGGTGAGCACGTTTACTGTACACCAGCAAAGCTGCGCTACGGCTCCGAGTCTCTGAAAGAGTGAATTCATGCCTAGAAAACGTTGGTTTTTGTCATTTTGCAACACAAGGTCATGTCGTCCTGTCCGTTGTTTGACAATTCAGTTCAAATTGGAGTTGGAGTCCACATTTTCACCCCATCTTCGCGATCAGTCGAGGTAATTGTGAAATTCAACTGTACAAAAATTTTCAAAAATTACAAAAATTCGGATGAGTGAACATTCATTTTGTATAGTGCATCTCTAAAAAGCAGCCTGGTCTATCCTTTTAGCCTTATGTTTTAGCCAGAGTCTTAGACTAACCATTTGTTTGCTGCCTTAAGCTTAAGCCTAGTCGTTACCGCATCTAGTTATCGGATCGCCATGCTGCTTAGAGTGCATCTATGCACGTCAGATAGCAATCAGGACAGGTCTCCTGGCCAGCTCGCACATTCCAAAAGCATTGGAACAACAAGGATGCCGTTGCTGAGTGTCTCCAGCGAATCTCAAACGGACTCAGAAGCCCGTGATAACGTCGAGCAGCCTCCCCGTTATCCAAAGAAGCTCCAAACATGGCGTTACTTCTTCGGATCGCGTCTCTCGTCTCTACTACCATCATATTGTGTAATTCAACTGATATGATATTGATAACCGGTGGAAAACGACAAAGAAATCAACTTTGGTTGTATTTTGGACCGGAGCAGGACAACTCGGCGCCGCCGATTCGGCGCCAGGACAACTCGGCGCCGGGACGATTCGGCGCCGGGACAAATCGGCGCCGGGACGATTCGGCGCCGGGACAACTCGGCGCCGGGACTATTCGGCGCCGGGACAACTCGGCGCCGGAATTCTTTTTGAACTTAATTTCATAAAACATAATTTCTATGACAGAGTTCATGTCTTTTGTGCCTTGATTAAGTTTTAAACGTTACCTGAGGAGAATTTCGGCTAGAACTTGTTATTCTCACTTCGTATTGTTGGGAAACATGTTTAGAACTGAGTTTTTAGGCTTAGTGCTGAGCTAACCATGTTGTAACTGCCTTAGGCTTAGGCCTAGGAGCTGCCGCAGGGTTTGCCTAGTGAATTTTGGGCGAGCGTAGCGAGCACAAAATTCACTATGTTAACTCACTATGTTAACTTAACTAACTATGTTAACTTCGTCCTATACTTTGGCTTGACCCATTTAGACATCTGCTTTGGCCTTGTTGTTTGGTCAAATGGTGTCTGATGGGAAATATCATTGGTTCTTTTTCCTGATCTTGAGAAAATAAGACTTTAGTTTTCATTTTCGCGCTAAAGTCGCTGTGCTAACCGAAATTTTCCTCAGGTAACTTTTAAAACTTGATCAATGCACAGAACTCTGGCATAGAAATTATGTTTTATGAAAATAAGTTCAAGAACAATTCCGGCGCCGAATCGTCCCGGCGCCGAGTTGTCCTGGCGCCGAATCGGCGTCGCCGAATCGGCGGCGCCGAGTTGTCGCGTACCGATTTTGGACAGTATCGCAGCTCTGAGAACAACGCCATTTCACAATAGCCTACCTTATCCAGCGAAGGCAGGAATTTCGTATTCGCAATCGCCATAATGCCGCCAACCGCATGAACGACCAGCTGAATTACAGCAGCGACGAGTATATTCACGATGATCACGTAGATCGAACTGCTGCGCATCTTCTTCGAAGTGACTATTGCCTGCAATCGTCCATCGTCCACAGTCGCGAATGTGCGGAACTTACCCCTATTACAACTACAGTAATCGCCAGGAGCAGGCGGAGGTGGAAAGATAGATGAATCCGATGAGAATTCGCACTTTCTCGGGATTTGCACGTCGACATGTGGACAGTGAGGCTGAAACAGTGGATTTTGAAAACGTTAAATTAAAGAAAACATTGGTGGTAATTAGCGCCGAAAAGCAAGATGCAGACTGTTTACGCGCAAAGCAGATTGTGCTCGCCTAGATAAACGTCAATTATCAATAATTAATGCTATTGATTCATTTTACGCTATTTCGAGCTCAAAACGATGCGCGCGGAAGTGAAAGGAGAAACTAACAAATCGGAGCGACCAGAACGTCAACCAGCATTTGCCTTGCATCTAGAGTGCATTCCCAAGCGTTAATAAAATTTTTGTGTATTACGGACGCAATGGACGATGGAGTCGCATTGGCTGTAAAAAACGATAATCCGAGTGAAACGACGACAAATTATCGGTCTAGAGGAGTGTTAGGCGCCTAAAGGTAACTTTGCTGCGGTATGCGAAAAAACTAGGCTAAAACAACAATGACATCATAGTTCAAGCTTCCCGTTTTTTATGAGCAACCACGCTACAAAATACGTGTTTTCCACAAATGACTTCAAAAACGCAATAATTCGCTTAAAAGTCTAGTGATTTCAATTGAATCCCAAACCACCAGG
>MQUG01002085.1:0-13661 GCA_007213375.1 Steinernema feltiae | reverse complement strand
CATAGTTGTGGAGCACTTCCGGACGGACAACGCAAAGCCAAATGCGATCATTTGAGTACCAAAAATATTCATTCAACACGGAATATTCCGAAGAGTCGATACGTTATAGAAACCATCTTCGCCCACAAATTCGTCGAAATTCCAGTCGGATTCCTTCATTTCCCGGATTTCTTCGTGATCGCCGCAAGCAATCTCTTCCGGACACGCACACGGCTTCTTTTGCACGATTCCGCAGCGCATTCGCTGCAACGCAACGTTAATTGCAATTAGATGGGAACAAACCAACGCACCTCTTGAATCCATCGCTTTTGCAAGCAGTCACTCGCTCCAATTTTTCGATTCCAAACAGAGCTCGAAGTCGCTGATGCTCGCGCTCTGATTCGTGCATAACGAGCAGTTGACCGAAGAAAATCAACAAAATTCCCAGGAATATCGGAGCGATCGTCGCGCGGGGAGCGCGTAGGCTGCGTATTCGAGTTTCTTCGACGACCTGAAACGCGAATGAGTGTGGGAAATCGAAGGAATCGGCTCACTTTCTAAAGTTTTGCTCGTCGAGATCGCGCAGATGTCCGGCCTTCATCGCGAGTTCGTCGGCAATCGTTTCGTAGTCCGTGCCGCACTCGCGCGTCAACTCTTCCGCCCTCCCAGCGACGTTTCCAGTCTTCACCTTCTTCCCAACCGTCGCCTGAATCTGAATTATCCCTGCGTCCTTTGAGGCACCGCCGGGCACGATTTCCACGTCAGCTTCTCCTTCGTCCATTTTCCGATCCGACAGACCGGATCGATGGTGCGATTCAACAATAAATGACAAAAGATCGGTCAGAGAGCATGTCGGCCGCACAGATTGCTCCGGGACGCCATTGTAGAGAGTCCGAACGGAGACAGCTGAGCGGGAGGATGCGCTGACGAACACAATCCGATTTCTATCGAGTCGACAAAGGCAACAAAATTGTTGTGGACGGAAGATCACTCGGTGCCCGATTCCGCGCGCTCCAGCGCTCTCTAGCGTTCCGCTAGCTTCAGCGCTTCACTTCACACTTCGCGATTCGCGAACAAATCCCCTCAAATGGAGCGCGAAGATAGACCCGGGGCAGATCTGGCACCGAAGATCCATGTCCACGAATTAATGCGCTCGCTGCGCGCTTTTATTCAACGAGTTGAGAATCTATTGCGTGCGAGCAGCGGCGCAAAGACAAAAGAGAGTCGGACGATCAGAGAACGGAGAATCAGAAGTTGCAGTTGACGCGGTGGATGTTTTGGATTGAAAATCGGGGTTTTTTGGATTTCGATCATTGCGACGCAGAAAATACCCATTTATTTACATATTTACATCGAATTTATGCTTTTCCAGATCGTCAACCAATCACTTTTTGGCTACCGTACCCTTCTTAGCCGTTTCCTTCACCACCTCCTCATAGGAGGGCAGTTGACTCGATTGACTTTGACGTTCAAGACCTGAAATCAGAGAAACGAAACTCCTAGTTGCGAAAAGTGAAACTCACTTTCCGCGGTTGCGCTTTGATAATCGGCGGTCGATCGACCTCGAACGCCGGAGCTTCGATGTCCTCTCGCGAACTACCGTAAGATGTGACCAATCAGTTCAGCCTGCGTTGCTCACATTGTAGTCAGAACTGCGCTCACTGCGTTGTGCATGAATACACAAAATAAAGACACCGACGCCTTGACTTGACCGCTTCTACCCAAGCCCTTTGTTTTTTGTGTCCTTGCACGGCAGTGAGTGGAACCGGAAAATGAAACGTATTAGGAGACTTCGATTTGACTATTAAACCTTAAATAACGACAACAATACCAATATCTAAACATGACGGATAGAGCAACCGGACCCACAATCACCCACCCAAAGCCAAAGATGACGCCACTATCGCCACTCTACTACTGTTTTTTGTTGGTGTTGTGGAAATGTGTTGCAAACAAGACAGATTTTGAGCTAAAACGTCCTAGACTTGGACGCTTAAAACCTTTAAGATTTTTCGCAGCTTCTTTGCAACAAGCGCTTAGATTAAATCTGTGTTGTAGTTTGTACGCTGTGCTTGTGCTCATAGACGTCTTCTCATTGTTTTCTCGCCTTCTATCAGGTATTCAGGTCAAAAATCGCGACGACCTGCGGTGTGATAAGCGCGCAATTCACAAATGCAAAATCCATAAACGCAAACGGCGTATGCCACGTTTTTTGGCTTAACAAGGTCTGTAGTACACAACAGTCAATCAGCCATTTGATTTTGTGGAAAGTGAGCGGGCTCCCAAATTATCTTATACAGGGTGGCGCATAAACACTGTGACGCATCGACGAATTCACCTTATATTTGCTTTTACGCACGTTTTAAAGAGTTGCCAGTGTCTTATTCGTGTACCTTGCGTCTTTTAGACTAAATACTGCTATTCCTTTTTTTTCGAAAAAATATTCTTGGACAGTGGAGCTCTCGAGAGGAGGCTGGTCAACCGTCGTAGCTGACCGGACCACCCACATCGATTTTTGGAATTCTGGGAATTTTTGGACGAGTGATAACTCGTTCGGCTTGGCTCAGCGGCTCTCCGATGACCATCAAAGAAGAAGGCAGATCGGATCCAAAGACAAAAAGTTACAGTGACTTTGGTTTTTTGGCCCCCATAAATTCAAGTCCGTCCTTTACGACCTAAGACAATTTGTCCTCAAACTCGCTCGATTTGAACCTCCCGGCTATGCAATTTGGAGAATTTGGAGCTGAAGACCAGCGCTATCACGCACAAATCGTTGACTCGCTGAAACTGGAGACGGTACGGAACAAAAGTATCCCAGATCTGATTGCGGCCATCATTAAAAATGTCCAAAAACGTTTTGAATCCTGAATCTCCGACTATCAAGGCTATTTTAAAAGTACTGGAGTGTTTCTCATACATAATTTGCTCCTCTTTGAAATGGTATATAGCCCGGGTTGTTTTAAACTTAAACTTAAACTTAAACTAGCACTTAAAAGATATAGATTATTTTACGCGTCACACTATTTAGGTGCCACCCTGTAATTGCCTATAATTGGTTTGGACCAACTGGGGTCCTGTGCCTATTTGTCTGCCGCTACAACCATTTCGGCTAGTTTGACAACTGTAAGGTTTCAAAAAGAACAGGCTCAAAAGAGATGAATCGGAAAGGCATTTGTTTACAATACACAACAATTTCAAAATCAACGCTTTGTAGGTTCGGCATAGGCTTTGCGCTATGATCAGGTTTGGCCTAATCGAAGGTGCTATGCCTGTTAATTTGTCTTATCAGGATGGATCTGGCCTAATTCAGGTCAGTTATTGTAACTGCTGTTGGCCTAAACTTATCAAAGGTTCTCATCAACATCATCACTTTGTCTGATGCTACCGCCGACTCAGACGATCTGAATTATCCGGTGCGTGCCGAACTCAGCGCAATGGAATGCCATTTTTTTTGCTTGTTTCTGTTTCGACTTGCAACTTGTAGGTAGTTTTTCAATCTGCTGGCTGATTGTGTTTTGATTTTGAAGTATTAGTTTATTTTTCTGAGCATGAGTAAAGTCCATAATCTGTAACACTTCAGCACAGCGGCATGGGCAGCACAGCGTTTTGTTCGCTTTTTTGAATCGAAACGCGCAACGTTCGCGCATCAAGAACTTCTGATCTCAAACTTTCGCTCGCGGTTTGAAACCGTCGGCGATTAAACAAAGAGATATCGCACGCGATGCACACTTTTAGTTGCAAACAAAGCGCAATCTGCGAACCCGTTTTTAAACTTCATCCGTACCCACGCGTATAAAAAGAGAGATTTATTTCCGTCAGATATCAGATTATCATCTTCTCTTCCCACCCGAGCCCACCATGAAGGTCTTCAGCGTCGTCTTCCTCCTCTTCGTTGTCCTTGGCGTCGCTTACGCCTGCGCTCCACTCGCACCTGGACTCGGAGGCAACAATCGTGAGTTTCTCTTACTTCTCCAGGAATTCAAGAGCTTTGATTGTAGCGCCCACTAGCGCACCCCCCACGGCCGCCCCGGGCGCGACCACTGCTGCTCCGGGAGCGACTACTGCTGCTCCGGGAGCGACCACTCCTGCTCCGGGAGCAACCACTGTTGCCGCGACAACCGCTGATCCTGCCGCTACAACTGTTGCTGTTACAACCACTGAACCGGCTACAACCACTGTTGTCCCCACAACCACTGCTGGCGCGGTACCTGAACTCACAACTACAGTCCCTTAAACAACCGCCCGAAATTCGACTCGTCGCTTTTCGTTATTCCTTTTGAACAACTCATTTCAGAGCAATTCTTTTTTCTGCAATATCGAAGGTGCAATTGTCGCCTTTTTTGCAATAAATGCTTTTCTCTCATTGTTCTACACTTTCATTAACTTTTGAGTTTTGATGCAAATTTCAAGACGTTCACCATGTTTCCGCAGAATTTCTGTTAGCAAAGATCTTGTGTAAGTCAGGCCTTAGAAAGTCCTCTAAAAAGTCCAAATAAAGCAAATAAAGCCAAATAAAGCGCTCTGCTTTTTGCGCAGAGCTCCTAAATCGATGCAATCATCCCGTACGAGACTTTCCACTTATTTTTACTACAATAACACTTATTTACTCAATTTCACAATTTGAAGCTATTAACAAACATCTACTCTTCAACTTTGTAGTCATGACAGTAACAAAATGGCTCAAGTTCAGCGATTTTTGTGCAGGCGCTCTGCTTTCCGTACTCGTTGACACGTTGGAGAGTTGGCGAAATAAGTGTCGCTTTCAGTCCGCGGCGCTCCCTTGAAACATGATAGGATCCTTCAAAGATTCCTCCACTTGGCGATACAGTAATCCGTAGCGCGTAGATCTCCATGTCGTTATCGAGGATGAGCTTCTTAGCGATGGTCTCATTCTTGATCAGCGCCATTTTTGAGCAAACGGAAAACGCGTTGTGGGTTTGCAGAATGCTGTGGAGGTCGTTGAGAGCCGTTTCTGCGATAATCGAAGCGGTCGTCGATTCAGGCTGCAGCGGTCCCTCATACTGCTGTTGACACAAGCAATACTCGAACGGAATCCCAAGCGAGCCACAGTGCCGAGGTTCAGGCAGCGTTTCGAACAGACTGGAGCCGAGTGTAGTCTTGAACGGGGTCGATTTTGTTGTTGAAAACGACGAAAAACCACCATTTTTGGTCATCTGAACGAGACGATTACGGTGTGGAAAATTGGTCTCGGAGGAGTTAAGCCAACCTCTGCAACCTGGGCGATCGTTGCATGGACATCGTAGTGCGAAATGAGTTTATGTGAGTTCTCTCTTAGCTTATCGATGACCAGAGTTGAGCGAAATTGCTTCGGAATCGTTACAGCAAGGAATGGATTGTTGTCGTCCATTTGACCGGGTACAGTCAGACGAAAATCGCCATATCGAAGACCGTGGTCGGCCATGAAGAAGACGAAAGCGTTTTCAAACTGAACAATAATCGCAAATTAGACTAATAGCCAGGCTTTGTCTAACGATAATCCAATTAGGCCAAAGTGGACTTATTTCGAAGGCTTTTTGAAGGCAAATCAAGCCAAATGGCTAAAGCTAGCGGGTTCACTTAAAATCTAGCTAGTTTAAAGCAGCTTAGCTTAATGTCAGCCCACCGGCACGCACTTACCCTCTCCTTATGCCTTTGAAAGAACTCAACCATGGCTTGATCGGCTGAATAGAGGCTATTCAAGCGGCCATGGCCAATCAGCGTGTCCCAGCTCAGCCCAAACTGCGATTCATTCTTGTAGGCACTCAGAAATTGCTCAAAATAATTGTAGACATCCTTGCGCACGCCAAAATGACAAGGAGTAGCCATTTTGCTCCAGAATTGATCCGATTTGTCAGAGTAGAGACTATAGGCCCTTAAACGAGGCATTTAATCGTCAATTTGAAGCATGGCAGCCTTACTGAGTGCTATGTTTCGTGAAGAAATGTCGAAATCCGTTTGGGTGACCAAACTCGAGCGCGCTTCCTCGATGATCCCCAGAGAACATTGTGTGATAGCCCATATCGCGGAAATCGAAGCCAACGAATGGTACACCATCCAACCATTCGCTTGTTACAACAGGATCCGGTTCTCGACCAGGACCGTAGATGCTTGGACCGTTTCCGTGAACTTGCAGCCCTGTCAGGAAGCCGTATCCGTTTGGTTGACTGTTGTAGGCGATTTTGTTCAAATAGAGGAATTCAATTGCTTGATGCTCGCTTCTCAAATAGTGCAACGTTCTGTTCAACTCTCGCATAGAGCGGCTAGCTGAGACCGAATCGACGACCATGATGTAGACGTTTGGTTTATCGAACTGGGAGGGTGGATCGGGAAGCACATCGGCGTCATTGTGGAGAGCGTAGTCGGCTTTGTCTCTAAACGAAGCTTAAATCGCTCAAAAATCAATTTCCTTACTTTCTTTCAATTATCTGAGTGTGGACGACCTCATACTCAGTCACGTTGTCGATGATTGGTCCACAACGAAGTCCCACCATCTCACAAGTTGGCTTGAACTCCTCGATTGCCTGCCATTCGCTGCAGGAGATGTTAAATTCGCTCGTGCGCACCATGCAACTGGAATTTGGTTTCTATTTCAACTAGGAGACGAGTGACGAACCTGGCTTGACAGTCCACCGGCTTGTATTTGTCCTTGAAGTGGAGAGTACCATTTTCAAGCGAGGTCACCACTCCTTCCCACGGATCGCAGCCTTTGTTGTAGTCGGCATCGATGAATTGCTTCATTCTCGCGTCCCAAGGGTCTTTGGCCGGTAGAGTGCATTTTTGAGTGGTTTTCAGAACGAGCGAGCTGTTCGTTGACACTGAAAATGAGAGAAGCGATTTAAAGTCAAGACTGATTGACTAACATTTATAGACAAAATCTTTGCTCTCGTCAAATTGCACGAATTCGTCCGTATACGCAGACCAGTCGGAATTTGAGTAGTATAGCAGAAAGCCCGCTATAAAAACGCCTGAAATGTAACTCAGTTGTAGTTCACAGCACTTTTTACCCCTTTCACAAACCTAACAAACACAAGAACAGACGAGATGGCAACATTCTCCTTTTGCGACAAAATTGTTTGTGCGTAGATTAGATCGCAAACACCGCTGCGATGCAATCAGCGCTTTGCGAACAAGACACAACTGCTCTACTTTTGGTGTACTTTGGAGGGTTTCCTCTGATTTTATCACGTAGTTTGAGTACTGTTTAAAAATGCGCACCAGGAAGAGAGTCGATTGGGTGATGTGGCATCTGAATTTGCAGTAAAGCCGATGCTGCAGCACACGCTTCAGCTTTAGAACTTTGTTCTTGAATGGCACTTCTGCCGCCGCTCGCAACCTGCGTTCAATTTGATTTAGATTTTAATTGTTGGTGAACAACCACAGCAAGGCAAATTAGGACGCTTGACATGTATTTTCGCTTGAACCGCTCCAAAAAATGGGGCGGCATCTCATACCTCACGGTTCTCTTATCTGATCCGCGAAGTGTTTCAATTTAACTCCCGCCGCTCGTCTGAGACAACGGGCGTCGAATAAGACGAGTCGTCTCGTTTTTCAACAACCGTTTGGTCAATAGAATTCAGAGTTCCCATTTGAACCCTGCAGCCTATTAGTAATTGCTTTGCGGCCTATTTTGCACAAAATTTGGCCTTGTTTGCATTTGAACCTTCTTTGCTTTTGCTTAGCTTGAGTAGTTGAGCTTGAGCACTTCATTTGTAGACTTTGGCATGTCCAGATGTTCTAACAGCTGTGAACACGTGATGAATCAATGTACAACAGAGCAGATAAGACTTACGTTTCAATCCAATATTGACAGGACGCAATTCCGTGACATCGAAAGCGCCCTCCTTCCCACACACAGGGCAGTTGATTTTTGCAATTGACTGAGCATCGGTCATTGAATAACGATGCTCACAGCGTTGACAAATCGATTGACCACAGCAAGTCATCATTTTGGGCTTAACAAAGGCTTCATAGCAGATAGGGTAGTTTGAATCACTCATGGTTGAGAATGGGACAACGGAGTGGCAGAAAAACGGCGCACAGCAGCTGAGTGACGACGAAAATTCGCATTGAGCAAATAGAGAAAGACAAACAAACATCTCGCAAAGGGACGCGTGCGTGCCGAGCAGCACAACACAAATTCTTGTGTTACCGTAACCCGGCCAGAAAGTCTTAAAAGTCTGGCTCGTTAAAAGTCGGACGAGACGTCGTGTGTGTGTAGAGAACCCAATTTTTTATTCCGGTATGGAAATTTGCTTTTGACTCCACTCCTTTTGATTCTTTCTGCCAAAGCAGACAAAATATGTTTATTTGCACATCAATGAAAAGGTCGGGTTGCACAAAACTGACAGATTGATCGCTCCTCAACGCGCAGGCAATTTGCAACTTTGCCAAACAAAGACAGACACAATCATAACATCCACAAAGCAAACCACCACATCTATCCAGACGAACATTGCGCTTGAGTCATAGCTGCTGGTATTGATTTCTTGTTCTGCCTGTGGCAGAGTGGCGATCTGAAATGGAAAAAGTATGTTCTGAACGCTGTGGTTCCTACCTTAAAATAAAAGCAAGAAGAAAGTATTGCTGCCAGAAGAAATGAAGCGGCGATCATTTTGACCCATTTTCGTAAGCGCGGCGTCTTTTGAGCTGCTTCAATAAGGATTATTCCTAGCAGCCCCAAATGGCATTGAACAACGATGTATCGTAAAGGAGGCGAGATGCCTTCAAACGTGAGCAGGTTCAACGCGGTCATCTCATACACAACAATCATAGCAGAAGCGAGGAAACAAAAGAATTTGGCCTAAAACTGGCGTTTTGAGAGAGAAAGTGAAAGATTTAAGCCCACGTTCTTAAGTGTATTGTGGTTTTTTTCATCGTGGAAACTTGATTCATTGAGTGGGATCTTTTGGTTCAGTGAGATTTGGGCGTCTGCTTTCTGTAGACACTTTTCAATGTCTTCTTTTTCGGTTGTAGATTTTGTCTCGTTTGTAGATTCCACCAGCTGTGCCTGCTGACTAGCTGAGCGCTCTGAATTTGATTGGTTTATCAAGAGGTCCACTAACTCTAAATAAAATGAAAAACAAGCTGAGAACACTTACGTTCAAACCCAAAACTGACAGAACGCTCGTTGATACCGAAAGCGCCCTCTTTGCCGCACAAAGGAGAGTTGATTTTAAGCAAGGATTGAGCATTGGTCGTTGAATAACGATGCTCACAGCGCTCGCAAATCGATTTACTACAGCAGGTCATTTTAGGGTTAGCAAAGGCTTCATAGCAGATAGAGCAGCTTGAATCACTCATGGTTGAGAAAGGCGACTGCGGGGTGGCTGAAAAACGGCGCACAGCAGCTGAGGGACGAAGAAAATCCGCATTGAGCAAATAGAGGACTGCAAACAAACACCTCGCAAGGGGAGGACGGATGGGCCGAGCAGCACAACACAATTTTAGCGAAGTTTATAATTTTAAACTATACTCCAAGGTCTTTAAATGAAATTTGTGGAGTCAACAGCCGAGCCGTTAAATGGACATCTCAGGCAACCTTTATGTTTTGAATTAAGCGCCTCTTTTGTTTTTTCTGCATTAGTGCTTGTAGAGTGAAAAGAAAGAAACGTTTCACACGTCTTTAGTGTCAAATTTCTTTTTTTCGTTTTCCCACGAGCGTTGGAAAAGCAGCTTTTTGCACATTCGAACCGATTTGCACGTAGGGAATGAGGGAATGCAATTTTATGTGCTTCCGAGGCTCCAAGTTAGTCTAAATCAGTCTCCTTTTGGGCATCAAGTTTCAGCACTTTGCCTTTTGCACCAAGCAAGCATACCAATTCGATTGGACACTCAACTCTAACATTTCAGTAAACAGTTTTCGTGCCATTTCGCATCAGCTTTCATTTCTCTCACAACATCTGCGTTTACATAGGATTTTTGTTTGCGCATCTCGACCGCTCTCGATTTTTGCGGCTCGTTCTCTTGCAATTTCTGTTTACTGTTTGGGTGGCATCCTTAAGAGCAGATTTAGCGACAAATTCAAAAGGCAGTAATCTCAGAACAGAAAGCTAACAAATCACAAAAAAAATCAGGCTACATCCGTCAGCGGACCATCAGCAACCAATGACTATCGCTGAACGTTAAGAAAACAGCAAAGAATTGTCTAACGTTGTTGTGTTGCTCGAACAACTGGGCTATAAATTGACTTCTCAGACAATTCCAAAAGAAATCGCAGTTTCAAAGCAAAATTTTGATTTCTGGATGAAACGTGCATTTGCTCGTATACCCTTAAACTCGTAAAAACCGTCAAAATTTTAAACTACAAAACAACGGAGAACAGCAGAATGACGATCGTGAACTGTTGCCACATGGCAGATTGCACACAGATGAATTACCGATCTGTGCTAACATACTCTCTCATTCATCCCATCATGCACATCGCCCTTCGATTGCTGAAAGTCCTCTTTTACGCTATTTGTGGAATTTTCCTTTTAGTGGTGGTAATTCAGCTATACAGTCGGTTAGTATTCAAGCGATTTTAGGTTCTCAATAAGAGAAGTAGCGTGCAATTAACGCCGGGAACAGAAGAACTGGACAAGTTGTGCTCTCTCATCAGCAAACGATTGCTATTTCGTTAGGCAAACCGTTGAAAAGCAAGTCATATTGGCATAAAACTGACATCCAACCCGATTGTTCAGAGACTTGCGCGTAAAACGATTTGTTCAATCGGAGAAACACTCTCAAAATGGCCTGTTCACAGTTTCTAGCGTAGATATGGAGGTACTATTTGGTAGATTAGAGTGTTGTTCATCTATGATTTAGGTCAACACGGTTGGAGAGCTTGTTCCTAACCGCGCAAACGTTCCCTTTCACAGCCACGTGTCCATGATAGTCGTTCCATACATGACAGAAGCGCTCACCCTGAAGCAACCAGGCAAACTCCTCTCAATTGGGCTCGGCGCGGCCACGCTGGACATGTTCTTCTACACCAAGCACCCGCAACTTGACATTACCGTAGTTGAGCTAGACGAAACGATGGTGGAGCTAGCGGCGAGGTGGTTCGAACACGGTGGAAGACAGCAGAAGGACGGACGATTGTGGCCGACGGAGTGGAATTCGTGGAACGAGCGGTCAGAGAAGGAACCACCTACGACGTCATAGCCGCTAGACGCATGCAACAGCGCTGATGCCATGTTTCGATGCCCTGCGAAGCCGTTTTACGAGTTTGAAACGATGCAGAACATCTTACTACGCATTGAAAGTGGATGGAATCTTGGTTCTCAACGCGGTTTCGCAGGATTTCACTCTGGTAAGTCTAGTTTTGTTGATTTATCGCTAAAATTGTGGTCTTCAGATCAAAGCTACGGTGAAAAGTCATTTTCCGTCTTGTTTCGCTGTCAAAATGCCAGTCTTAAACGAAGTGATTGCGTGCATCAAACAGGGTCAGTTCCCTGGCAACATGAAAGAGAAATTTGAGTTTTTCGCAAAGAAACTTGGGTTGCAGAATGACATCAGCAGCTATAAATTATCTGTGTTGTAATCAACTGTCGATAAAGAACCTTTATTAACACCTGACGCATAAGTTATCGCCACTCCGTGACGATAACTTGTGCGTCAGGCGACTTTTGATTTTGTGCCAATTGACATTGCAAACACCACAGTTCCTTAGCGCAAGAAATGTGACCAAATGACCAAATGCTGATGAAAAAACTTTTACTAACATCTCCGGCAAGTTTAAAGATTTGATCAATCTCTCAATTCTTATCGCAAGAATTATGCTTTTGGTTGAATGTTTCTATTCCGGATTGTTTGCCGTGGTGGGCAGAAGCGGCACGGAAAAGCTTAGAACGGCAGCGAAGAGGCGAAGAAAGGCACTGAACAAACAACAAAAAAGTTGGTTTATGATGCACGTTTGTGTGTGTGTCAGATGGCACGCAGGGGTATTTAGGCAGAACTGGAAAACTGGACATTAAATAGCAATGCTCTCAGCGCTCGCAGATCGATTGACAGATCAGCAGATTCTCATTTTGGAAACAACAAAAGTTTCAAAACAGATATGACAGATTAAACGATTGAAAACAGCGTTTTAAACTGAAAACGACAGTAAGCCAATATGTAGAGAATGCTAAGAAGAAACAAAATCGCGCGAGAAGGAAGTGATCGCGCCGAAGTGATAGCTGAAGTGATTTGTAATTTGTACCTTGATTAAATGTTCAAAAACGGCAAAGAAAGGAGAATTCTAAGATTATGTTTCAGATCAAGATTGAGTGCACAGGTTCGCAGGTCACAATTTCTCACAAAATCGCGGTGAATTCAAGAACTTTGGGTGATTCTAAGTTCTGACGTGATGGTCAGACTCTCTGATCTCTGCTTAATCGGGTAATCATATTTGAGATTATCAATTCATCGATTATCTCATTGACTGATTCAGTTGAGGCATAGCACTTAAAGGGAGCCAAATGCCAAAACTGACATAATCAAATTTACCCTGGATTGGTTTTGTAGTTTACAATCCTAGTTGCTGTTAAATTGTTTCTAGCTGTATATGCAACAGATTGCAAACTAGCTCTGTCTTTACCGTAATCAGCTGAGTCGCAAAAACAACGACGATAGGCTTGACTTTTAACGTTTTAACTTTCGTTTTATCCATTACTGCAATACTAATTCTTCCATATTTCATCATCCTACCAAAAACTGCTGCTGCAAAATTCATTGAATCTCCAAAGTCGTTAACCATTAACGATCTTGTTTTCCAACAGATAAGACGACAAGACGACGCTTTCTCTGTACTCTCCTATTTTTTGCGTTTAGCTCAGTTGTCCGTTCGGCGCAGGTAGCATAATCAACACTGCAAGAGGGGCGTTTCCTCTTGTCTCCAAACTCCAAAATGTAAAATAATAAACACGAAGGGCGTTTTCCTACTTGCCTACAAAATGCGTCATTCACATTCTACCGTTTTTCGAATACAAACACTCCTCACGGTCAACTGAACGGCCCGCGGTTTTTGAATTGTTGTGAAAAGTGAATCTGCACACATTGCGATGAAAGATAAGTCTTGTGTTTGTGTTATGAACTCGATTTATTGATTTGTTTAGATCGTCAACCTGTTAGCATTACAGTAACTGTCGGAGATAATCATAAAAATGATCATTCTTTGTGTCCAATAGAAGTAGGTTCTTCATGGTCTTTCTTCAATTTGTTTCCTTATTTCGATTCAGAAGATTTTCCTTCTTATGGTCGGAATTTGCATCACGTCTCTTGGTATTTTTGGGTTTAAATCATCTACGCACAAGTCAACGAACCCGTTATTGGCTTTTTTGTTCGGCTCACAACATGTGATAACTGGCTTACTTATAGTCTGTTCAATGATAAGCAAAAATGCGGCTGTTATGCTCGCTGCGTTTCACGTACAGGTACAGGTTAATCCGGTGCTTTCAGACGTGAGGTGGTCCGTTGTTTAGGTTGCTCAAGTTCTGGAAGTGATCGCAATCAGTGTTTATTTTACTGTCTGGGCAACTGTGAAGAACACAACGTGGATACCAGTTATGACCTTTCTGTTTATCTTGACTTTGACTCAGATGACTGTCTGCAAGTTTGGCTGCAACTATCTTAAGAAGGGGAAGAACGAATTGCCAGCTGTTCAATACACGCGCGGGCATTCTGTTTGAATCACTTTTCGTTTCTAACGATTGCACTGTAAA
>MQUG01002082.1:0-13489 GCA_007213375.1 Steinernema feltiae | reverse complement strand
ACTACATTTGTGCTTTGAAGCAAACTGAATTTCATGAACGACTTTCGGACTGAAACTGCTATTGAAAAAGTTATTCAAAACTAAAGATAGCGAAAGTGAAAACATGTTTTTTGGCTCTTTATTTGACTCAAGGCGCCATTTAAATTCAACTATGTACGCGAATAATCAAAGCGAAATTAATAGCCTTTGATTTGGCTGTTCTTGCGATATTGTACGAGCGACGCACGCCTCCCACCTTTTCGTTTTTAGCATTGTAGTACGTTCTATTTCAGTGCAGCACGCCAGAATGGACCAAAACGAGTCTAAAAATGACATTTCAGCGAAAGAGGCACGCTGTGACCTCTGAATATAGTCATCAGCTTCGTGAAAGATTCCAGTTTGTGCGTTAATGGGCGGAGTGGGAGAGTCGAACTCGCTTCCTTATGCAGAGCGTCTTCCTCGCATAAATTGGATTCGGACATTCAATGTTCAGTCACATTCTGGCTGCTAGCTCCGCAATTTTGGTGTTGCGAGCCTCCTGAGCTGTCCTGGAGAGGAGATTGCAGAACGCATCGAAATGGAACTGTTCTTATTCCAGAACTGCTCGCCGTTTACCGACGCAGAATGGGAGCGGCGCAGATGTCCGAATCTGCTGCTCGGCGCCTTTGGCGTCACCACTGGAATCATCTATCTGGTGCGTCTTCTTTGTCTCTAGGCTGCCGTACCTTAAAAATCAGCTCTTTCTTTACATCAAGTCCAACAATCGTTTTCAGCTCGCCTACATTCCTTGTCTCCATCGTCATGCTGAAGCGCGAGTTGATCATGCACTCCTGCTACAAGCTCATGTTCTACCTCGGCGTCCTTGACTGCTTCTCCATCCTCTGCAACACTGTGCTCTGGGGAATGTACAACGTGTTTGCATGTTCACATTTCACGTCCGTTCCAGTACGTAGTGACCTTCGTATCGCTCGGTAATCTCCATTTTCCCCTGAGTTTTCGTGGTTGAGACACATTTTGGCAACAGGATTCCCGGGGGCAAACCACCATTGACGGAAGCTCCATCGGATTCTGACTTTGCGTAAAGATGAGACCTTTGGACTGTGTCCCACAGAAGAACCATACCGTATCTGCATTAAGCTCTTCAAATCATTTAACTCCGTAATTTTCAGGAATCTGGTGCTCACAATGCCTCACCTGCGTCGTCCTCTCCTTCAACCCGGTGCGTCGAACTCTGGCGAATCAAATTCCTTCTAGCCCTCTTTTCTCGTCATAGGACCTGCTACTGGATTGGTCTGTGCGCACTGTATCTCGCAATCGTCGGCCTTCGTCGACAAGAGGTCTCTTCTGTAGCTCCGCGTGGTTCTTTGACCCTTATTTCGGCGTCGGGAAAGCGGGCGTTGCCAGAACGCAACACACAAATGGCATCCACACACTGAACAACATTGGCGTCATCGTGCTGCTGAGCATCCTGAATGCGGCGCTGCTCGTCTCGTTGTACTGGAAGACGCCGGGGTCGCTCCAGCACTTACTTGAGCCGCTTGCAGAGAAGAGTAAGTCTCCATTTGCAGTTTAACCGCTACAGTAACCCTCTCCAGATTACAATGCCAGACTTTCCTCGTCTGCTTGATCAAGTTTTCCACTGCGTCCGTCTACGTCTACGTGCAGTTCTTCCCTGTCCCCCGTAGGGCTCGTAGTGGTGGGAGAGGCTGTGTGGAATCTGAACGCAGGTAGGAAGCGCCGGGAAATGCGTAAACGTTGGAAATTCAGGTCTGACGCCATTCGTTCACCTCTTCCTCGACCCGGCGATTCGTCAAAGCGTCGCAGAGCTGATGCAGCCAGGCATCGTAGGACAGATTCATCGCATTTGCTTCAGCTACTCGTCGCTAGAGAGGCAACCGATAGAAAATAGTGCAACTATTCGATTCTCTAACGGGACCTCAAATGTGATTTTGTTTGAAGAGGCGCGAGTTGTTTGAAAGTAAATTGTTCATTTGTTCTGACGTCAAAGGGGGACAACGGAGCGCAATGTGTGCTTAGAGCTTCCGGGAGATGCCAGAGAGATCAGGATGAGTTCCCGGAAACTTTAATTTCTTCAAAAAAGCTGCAAAGAATGCAAAGACTTCCTTCAAGCGCGGTTTGTCCGAGGAATGTCGATAAAACCCTCATAGTGGCATGATTAAGCCTACTGTCTGTTAAGTCATTAAAATCATATATAGTTAAGACTAGGCTAATTGTAAGAGCTTAATGCTGACAGTTTATGGTTCTCCCGGGTTACAATCCGAAGGTCATATGCTTAGGCAAAGCACGAGAAAGTCAGAATCCTCTGGAGCTTCTATCAATGGTGGTTTGTCCTGGCTGTACATTACAAATCAACCTCTTTTATGCGAGAAATACGCCCTGCACAAGGAAGCGATACCTCTTCCACAACTGCGTCCCACAAACCAGAATCATTCACGAGGCTGATGAATAAACGCACAGTTGAAACACGCCGCTTACGCCGAAATGTAATCTGGGCTATTTTAGGTGTCAGTTATAGTTATTCTTGCGTGAAAAAATAGCGTTTGAGAACCTGAGAGAAGACGGGGATCGCTCGCTAACAAGTGTCGCTCTGCGGATTGGGCGCGCGCGATTTTTCGTGTTGATTATTCATGTATGTTAATGAAAATGGCGCCTTGAGTCGGTCGAAAGAGCCGAAAACATGTTTTCAGGTATCAGTAGTTCTTTAAAAGTTGCAGGAGTCGCGCCCAGGCTCGTCGCCAACTTTGCACAAGCTTTGTCGCAGGCGAATCTAACGGAAATTGACCCACGATTTGCGTTAGTGAAGCCTTGTATTAGGCCCACCGATTGTACCCAGCTGACTTTGAACTAATGTCCGAAATTGAAGTGAATTGGTCTAAATCGCGATTTTATTCAATTGTCTCTTCACAAATACGGCCGATACGATACGACAGAAACGCCCCACTTGAAAGCGACCTTCAGTCACGGAAAGCAACATGTTTACAAGGAAAACTCCAATTTGTTTAAAGAGCAGACATGTAAACACCAATCTGACCCTAAACGACGTTTCTTTGCTCAGACACAAAACAACCACAATTGAGTGTACTACGGACATCATATTCTGTCGGCCAATTATCAATCGAGACGTCATCGACCTTTGAAACCTGAATTTTTAAAAAAAGTTCTGGACGCTCAAGAATGGGTGGATCACCCTGCTGTTCCGGTTCTTATTACCGATCCGCAGTCCAATTACCAAATTAAAATAAAAGTTTGCACGTTCGTCCAGGCGCGCGGACTCTGGAGACTCTTGTTCCGTGGGATATGCCGACTCTGGTCTTGCTGCAGCGTTATTTGTTCTTCTTTGACCGATTCAAGCGAATATGATCTATCTGGTGAGAGAGGAGAGAGAATGGTCTATCTGAACGATTTGAACGTTTCGTCTGAATGCTTCCCTGGAAGTTTTTGATCGTGTTGAGACCAGCTACTTCCGCGTAAGGCGCACTTCAAGTTCCATAACATCAAAATGCAGTTTCGTACAATAATTATGAATGTACCGTTTGGAGTCAATGTCGGTGTCCTTTTAAAATGACCGCTCTCTGCTTTTTATTGTCAAAAACAAGGTTGACGACAAACACGTTGATTGAGTTACGGCTTATGACCAGCGCATTAAGAAAAAGTGTTTTCTTCAACTCAAAATGGCACGTCGAGGTAGTTAGTTAGCGATGCTCGTCTAGTGCCCTTTTGAAGAACGATTCTATTGCCTACTGGTGCGAGTATTGCGCACATTGCCGGAAATATTGCCTTTGAACATATCTTTTTAGATATTTTGACCGGTTTTTATAAACGAGGTGTGAATCTTCAAACTTGCCTTGTCCTTGCGCTAACAACTTGACCGTGTACCATAACTACTTTGACTTAGGCTGGCTGTCTTCAGCTCATAGCCTAGTTATTAGAGTAGCAGGCTTTGTAGAAGATGCGTGTCATCGTATTTTTGTGATCTTTTTGAAGTGCAAGGCCTGTGCTAATCGGATAATCTGTGGTCTTGGCACGATCAGCCTGAGTCCGCTAGTGCAGTAAACACTGTCATCTGACCTTTGTTTACCGTATCTGGTGTCACTACTGTCTTCTTATATCCACTCTTTTGCGTTATGCCAATGTCGTGTGACCAGGAGCAACCATGCTTTGCTGGACTAATTAGGATACTTTGATGTCGGTGTCACGTTTTGTGTAGTTTTGAGCCAATTGCCGACTTGTGAATGGATGTTCGCTATAGATCGTGCGAGGTTCCCTGTAAAAGTCGCGTTGAGATTCTCTGGTCTCGATTCAGCGCCAATGGACGACTACGCGGTGGCCGTGGGAGCGTCCCTCACAGGAGCCTCCGTGGCCTCGTTTCTCCTCTCGTCGCGCATCTTCTACACGATCGTGCGCTCAAAGAAGAATCGATCGAACGAGTCGCTGCAGCTGCTCGCGAGCATCTCGCTCATGGAATGCTTCCTCATGGTCGTCGGAATCGTCGGCAATCTGCTGATTGCCCTGAGAACGAGTCCCTTTGCTATCATCGACAATGTAGGCTCCGAGTCCATCTCTCCGGCTACAGTAATCCCCCATTCAGGTCCTGGGATCAGCGGCAGTGGTATTGTGGATTGGATGCTCGTTTCTGAGGTTTTTCCTCGCGTTCAACAGGTTCATCACGGTCAGCGGTCTGCGGAATCACCTCTTCTTTGGCGACAAATGGCTCCAGAAGGTAGGTGGTAGCGCAATGCACGGACGTTTTCATTTTATGAGTGTAGAGCCTAGCCCGTTTAGTGCGAGTGCAACAGTAGGACTAGTACAAGCAAACTCTTTAGCCTTGTGAGTTTAAATTGTTCAAAAATGGATTAACTCCACACGGAATTAGGTCACAAGGAAACAGCGAATACACCTGTAGTGTACTGTACTTTGTGCTTTTTTCTACGCATACTTTTACAAGTGAACAGTTGAAATCACGTGTTGAACCCATTACAGGCACTCATCACAGTTCCCTGGGCGCTAGTCGCTGCAATGATGCTCTCCTGCTTCTTTCAATTCACCTCTTTCATGGTCGACAAGCACCTCAACGCGTGGATCTACGAGGAAGAGACGATCGTACGATACCTTGAGAAGGTTACTGTGATGAGCCTTGCGTTCGCGGGTTTTTCGCTCTACGTCATCATCTGTGCGCTGCTCATGAAGGTGCGAAATACCGTTTTCAGCTCTGATTGAAGAGGAGTCTTTAGAAGCGAGGGAGCGGAACTTCAAAAACCGAACTTCGCCTCGTCATCGCGTTTTTCGTCAATTTCATCTACGAAGTGGCGCTCGTCTTCACCTTCCACGTCGTCCCAAATTTCGTGGATTACGGTATCCTAACGGTCTACATCATCAACTTCTGCTGGTTCCTGCTGCCGTTCGTCGAAGGAGTCGTCCTCCTAACCATCAACAAGTGAGTTGTGGGGAGGAGAAGCCCCTCAATTCTTCGTTTCAGGAACATCAGAGACCAAGTACTGAATCGAAAAAGTGAAATTTCGACGTTGATGGTCACTACCCCTCAGCGTGCAAGCACAGCCGGATGAAATGGCTTCTTGCTGGATGAATACAAACAGCAAAACGTCAAAATTGAAAGCCATGGAAACCGATGTACTGGAAACTCGGTGTTTGACAGTTGGAGAGCTTTATTGGTGTAGAATACAGCCCGGATTGCCGTCTAGACTACTGTAGTCCAGCCAGAATGTCTATATTTAGTTTGGTTTTGTTGTAAAAATCAAATCTCGTGTTTATTGATTTAGGATCACCAGCACAGTCGTCGTCGCTCAGGCGACAAAGCGCGACCAGCAGTAGAGTCGGTTCTAGGCTGATGCTTTCTGTTGGTAACCTGAACAGCACTAGGCGTTGTCATGCAAACGATCGTGAAGCCAATTCTCTTGCGCTCTAATCAAATCCGCACAAACAGGCCTACAGAGTATTGTTGCTCGGACTCCTCCGCTTCTAACGGCAAACAGAGTGCGCTCTCCATCGATTGCCGCCTTCAAAAAGGGAAATCAGTATAAACCTCAAAATTGACCAATCAGGCCGGATTGTCAATAGTGTTTGACATTCTTTAACAATTTTCAGGCCAGCGTTTGACCCGCTAATCAGGACAACTCAACCGCGAGCTACAGCGGCACCTCAGCATTTTATTCATTCACATGCAGAGAATAAAGTCAAACAATTGTTTATCTCTGACTGGGAGCCACTTGAGATTTGGAATACAGGCTGGCTGGCACGGAAGTCTTCAGCATCTGGCACACGTTGCGCCTTAACGTCTTGTTCAGGGTCAACAGAACAAGCCCTGCTCCTCCTGAACAGCCAAATTCTGCCTCACAATGCTCGCTCCTCGCCTACCGTTTCCGCATTGATAGAAGAGAACACACATGACGATGAAGACCGGCGGAGGATGGAAGAATTGCGCAACGGTGAAGATCACCGCTGGAACAAAGTTCAACAGGCAGATGATGCCAGCTTGCAAGATGATCTAAAGTCGGCGCACTACGCATGCTAAGCGTTTTCAAGCCTCCGCGTACCTTCAGCTGCATTGCTCGATGACGATCGTTCCCACTCACGACGCGAATTGAAATCACCAACGCTGAGTACAGTATCACCAGGCAGGTGATCACAACGTAGTCGTTGATCGAATGCGCCCAACTCGCGTATCTGGAGTGGTCGACGGGGACCGCGCTCTCCGGAATGAAGATGTAGGGGTCGAAGAACCACATGAACGCGGCGGAGGTGTAGGTGGCCGCCGGGGTGAAAAAGACGTAGAAGAGCATGTAGGCGAGCGGGATGCAGACCCACAAATAGAACCGCTTCCCTTCAAAACACTTCTCCGCCCAGCGCTTCGACCAAAAGTCAACGCAGCGATTTAGCGCGAGCACCACGCAGAACATGCACTGGCCGCTCCATCCGCCTTGAAATGGACTATCGGGTTACGGTAGTTCTTACAAGTTTGACCTACCCACAGCCAGGGAGCCAGTGATGTACTGGAAATTGGGTGCTTGACAGAAGACGGAGCCCACAATCAAGAAAGCGCCGGTCTCGAAGCAGTTGATCAACAGGCAGAAGATGTCCAGAACACCCATGAAGAACATGAGTTTGAAGCAGGAATGCTTGAAGAAGGATTGACGACGCATGACGATAAGACACGGGATGTAGGTGGTCTGAATTGGTGTGCTCCTTTAGCATTCAAACAGCAGCCGCCTACCATGTAAACAAAACCGAGGAGAATGAACGCAACGCCCACAATAGGATGCGGAACAGCGAACTGTGACCACTCGCTTTGATTCATGTAGTCACACCGATAGAGACGGCGGAATTCTTCACGATTGAAGAGGTAGATATTCATGTTCGACGCTCAAATTGAGGATCTGAAGTGAAGAGAAATGACTAAGGGATGGCCATGATTGATAGGCGTCACCAAGGGCAAGATGAATTGATTCAGTTGCGGACAATCACGGCTGGCGACATGGACAGTAAACGGTGTTTTTGATGAGGTTGTCTCCGGTGGTCACGCGTATATTTTCACGAAAATCACAAAGCCAAGAAGCGCACCCACACACACACCCGCACGAAACTGGGAGCAAACAGATTCCCAGAGCCAATGCGCGAGAATTGAATTGCGCGCAAACTAATTTTGAGTTTATGGACTGAAGTTCTGTAAGGTTATGAGAGTTTCAGGTAAATAGGCACCATAAACGTTCACAGAGCATAGCTGCAAAACAAATATGGACTTTAGGCACAAACAAAGAGATACTTGCATAGATAATTGCAATTTCATGACGAACGACCGAGATGAGCAGGTGCTAGGATACCGGAAAGCAAATCAACTCAAAGTAAATAGGAATGATTTTGTCTCAGGACCCAGCCCAAAACTTCAATCTGAGCTCATATTCTGATATATGTACTCAATACCAATCGATCAAGCTATTGTACACGCTAATAACCCGGTAAACACACTTTGGTCGCATTTTTGATTTTGTGGGATGTTCTCGTTAGGACCAAAACGAAATCCACATTTAATTACACTCATTCCACGAACCGCTCACTGATTGTCAGCGCCATTTTGGCTACATTTTGGAAATCCGCATTTTAAACGTAACCAAAAAAAAAAACACTACGCGCCGTATTAGTTTGACAAAGATTAAGCCTTCGTGATATGTAAATAGCTGCTAGGGCACTCGTTCGATAGTGGGAACAAGATGGAACGAGAAAACATCAAAACATGCCAAATTTGTGTGTAAAATCACACGAAACGCACTTATCTTCAATTAAGTCGCTAGTTCAAAGTCACAACAAAGCCATAGACGACAATCAACTGAAGCTAAGAGCGTAGACCTAAGCATTGGGTATCGGAATAGTTTACCATGGGTGCTGTGAGGGCTCAGCAAGCGCAGGCTAGACAACAACCAGGTTACTAGATGATAAGCCTAGAAATGAGCGCATTACGAGGCCACAGAGCACCTGCTTATGTCGGGATACCTTTACAACTTGTGCCAATCATGAAACTGGTCATAAAATGGTCAATTGATCACTTCAAAATCACGCGTTCCGCCTTATATGAGGTCGTGAAACTAGATTAAACACTTTCCGCTTCGATCAATGGGCAATTACAGCAAAAAACAACCCCAATACTACTACGGTAGCCAGCTAGGATAGCATAGAACAGCCTTGAGTTCAAATGTGGACTACATGACCTGCTCAGACTAGCTGAGTCTAAGGGCACATTAACAGAGCACGTTTTAGAGATTTGAGTGCTCGTAACTCAAAGCAATTTGGCATAAAACGACGTGCTCGTAACGAGCTCTAATCGTAGTTATAATGAGTGTTCAGGAGGAACTCTTAAAGTGCCCCGATGAGAGCGCCAATTGTTATGACGTTTTCGAAAAGTGTTTTCTCGATTGTTGACCAACGAGCGGAGAAAAGGTGAATTGAATTGAGCGCAGAACGTGCGTTTTGCTTAATTTCTTTGTCAGTAATGCGTTGTCCTCGGATTTCGAATGTTTGCGCGATGCAACGAGAGCTCTGATTCAGCTCCCGCCATCTGGCAATCCCTGTTGAAATTGAGCTGAACAACAGGCTCCTGCGGCGTTTTTACGCCAGGTCAACCGACGACGATGGCGATGAAGAATCTTGTACGAAGGCGGTGATCATGACGTTCCTTTGAGTCTGCAGCACGCCCAACAGAGGCTTCCAAAGTCGTCCAATCAGCTCCGGCTTGCAGATCGGCGCCACAGGTGGCGGTCGCGTTGAGACCCGAATCGCGGCGTTCGCAGTTGCGTCCACCGAATCCCCACGGACAGATGCAGTTGTGGCAGTTTTTGGGGTTCGGGAATCCGCTGTTCTGGCACACGGTGTTGTAGCGCTTGCAGAGGTCTGCAACGCCACCGCAGTCAACTACTGTACTACCGTAATCCGCCTACCGTGGCACTGATAGTGGGTGTTCATCATCAGAACGTCGAGGAACGACGGCGCGATGCGAGCGCCCATCGTGTGCTGATGCAGAGGGTCGCGCGCGATCATGACGGCCTGATTGTGGTTGATGGAGAAGGCGTCTGAGCAGAGCATACGGTAAAACAGGCTCAGGATTACGGTAGTTACCCTCTCCGTACTGCATAGCGCTTCCGTAGTTGTAGGGAAGACCGTAATTCTCGTTCTCATCGCGCTTCTTGCGGTCGTAGTTGTGAATCATGCCGCGATCGACGTTCTGGAGGTTCAGGCCGATGAACTCGTCTCTGTCGTTGCGCGATTGCTCGTGGAAGAAGCCCAGCGCGTGGCCGATCTCGTGAGTGATGATCGCAAACTGCAAATGGAGGGTTCTAGAGCGTTCTGGAGGGTCAACCCACGTGATCACAGCCTTGCCCGATGGAGATCTGCTGCATGTTCTGGTAGAAGAGCTTCCCGATGTAGCTGAAGCACCCGCGACCGTGGAAGAACTCGATTCTCGGAGGAACGGACGTCTCGCGCCCCGCAGACAGCCGATCGGCGTCCGAATCACTCACTTACTCTCTTCCTCATTCTGAGGTAGGTCGCTCGCTCGCCTCCGGCGCCACTCTATTCGCGCTCTACTTTCAGATGTATCCTGAAATCGACCCATTCCTGGCGCTCTTCTCCGCGCTCGTCGTCTCGATCACGTTAGCGCCGCTGGCAATGATCGTCTGTGGAGGCGGTGGAGGATCCGGCGATGAACAAAGCAAACGCGAAGAAGACGTCGATCAACCGCCGCGCCGTCCGAATGCCGTGCGCCGAACGCATTCGACCGCGAAGAATCGTCATTGAGGCGAATGTCTTCTCTCTGTATCTCTCTGTCTCTATGTGTGTGGTAATAAATGTAAACTTTGATTTTTCCATTAAATAGCGTCAGATTTTGAGTTTTCAGGCCGGGAATGCGCTGCAAATGGTTCTCCGATGGCTACTGCGTGTTATTTGATCACCGATTGGCCTGGAATGCATCGATCTGAAGCCAAATAATCGAGAAAACGAAGAAATTCCGCTGATGTGAGCTGGTATGTAGTGTGCGCTGTGCATTTGTCCAAGTTCACCGTCTTTTTTTTAGTTCACGCCAATTTCTGGTATTTACAGCAATCAAGACGCTCGTTACGAGTAATCCACGCGTGGATTGTCTCCGAACGCAGCGAATTCGCGCCGCGGCGGCAGAAATCGCCATTTGGCGGAGCTGGCAAGTGAGTGAGTGAGCCTGCAGATCGCGCAGTTATGTAAACATCGATTTTTCCATTAACTAGCGTCAGATTTTGCGTTTTGAGGCCAGGAATGCACTCCAAACGGTTCTCCGATGGTTGCTACCCATATGCTCTTTTGTTGTGATTAAATTGCGGAAAATATTCAATAGAAACGTTTCAGAGGATCGTCGCCATCTACATCATCGAGAACAGACATCATCTGATCGTGATCTGGCCGACAAGCGTCTGCGATGTGGAAACTCGGAGACTTTCAAGAGCATTCGAATTATCCGTGGACGCCAAGAAGGAACGTAGACGATTCGAATGAGAGTGACAACGTCGGCACTCACTGCGAGCGCGCAGATCGTAAAGCAAATGCTGTTGACAAACGTGCCGACCAGCGAGTGGCCGCGTTCAATCGTAGGAGAGCACTTGACGAACGTGAATTCGTAGAATTGAGGAGAGTGGCCGAGCAGATTGCAGGGAATGGCTGGAAATGACTCCTGTTTGTTCTTGGCCGAACCGACGCTGAACCGACCGTGGTAAGCGACTGCAAAGCAGAAGACCTCGATCCAACAGAAGGCGATGAGAAAGTAGCACGTCTTCTACGTGTAGATGCTGTCGTATGGTATGGTAATTCTATGGACCTATGGTAATTCAGTCCGGCGTCGGCATTCAGTGAAGTCGGCTTTCAGGGTGATGTCCGTGTCCGAGTTGATCCGCATGCTGCAAGTCTTAATTTGCATTATCGTTGTTTTGTTAAGCGTGACAGAACTTTCCGGACACCCTGTTTCCGGACACTGAATAGCTTTATCACTGTAATTAGATTAATTAAACGGCTGCACAGGTCCATGCTTTGTGGCTTTAGCACTGTACTGGAACGTCGCGTCGTTCGGGAACTCCATTCGCATCCATTCATCCTAAAATCATGTTTACTCGTAAATAGTAGAGAACTAAGTTGCGAAGGCGAGAGAACGACTAATCTAACTCGCATTTCCTGTGAGGACGGCTTTGAATGCTCTTTTCGCACTACTTTCGTAATACGCTGCCACGCGGTAATTATCGGACGAACCTCACTGGTGTCGGTTAGCAAGATTATATTAACGCAAAACAAGTTAATAACAAATGAGACGGCAAAGTATGAAAGAAGAATAGTTCACAAGCAGTGAACTGAACGAGAGCGTGATAATGAGATTGTACGGATCTTAGCCAGATCACGTAGTATACGAGATGAGAATAGCGATGCAGGTCCACAAGCAGTGGATAATCCAAGCAGGATAGTGATGCAGCTTGATCGCTGAGAAGCGTTGAGTTTACGAATTGACGTGAAACCTTTTCGAAAGTATTTCACTCGACGAGATTAGGCAATCACCGCGAGTGCGCGCGAGTGGTCGCGGCGGTACTGTAGTTGATTATTTCGCGCTGTCTTGGCGCGATCCTCCTGAACTGACTTCTCCTTCGGAATGTTTCTCATTCTTGGTCTTCGTTGGGGTTTCCTGGCACTTGCGACTGTGATGGTCGCAATATTTCCTTTAAACATTCTTTCTCTGTCTATGTCGCGTTGCTGTCTCGATCCACGCCTATACAAGGGGCGCCTTTTGCTTTTACGGTCCAATCGAAAATCGACCAGAATCGACCGAAATGTTGCCTCAGACGACATCGTTCGTTGTGACAAGTTCCTACTACTTCCCAATCAACCGTGCGCCGATTTGCAGCATTGTGAGTGTTTCTACGCAGTAAATTTGAAATGACATGAAACGACATGCTGGCATGACACCTCTCCTGGCTGGCGTCTGTTTCCCAGTCACCAATGAAGGCACAGTTCCTCCCATTCCTGAGCTTCTCCAGTGAGCTACCACGCTGACCATCCTTCAGCTCACCAACTCAAAGTGCTTTATCCCACTAACGCAAAACACAGAATTTAGACAGTATGATGATGCGAACATGAAAATTTTGATTTTTTGCCGAAGATACGTTGATTCGTAGAAGAGATGAGCGACGCTACTGTGGTGGTTACTGTAGGGTGTTGGTGCGGGTGCTGCTGCTCAATGGGTGAACGATTCCGATTAAAGAGTGGGGTCTCTTCGCTTTCCAAACGCAGACGAGAGGAATCTAAACCGCAAATTAGCCTAGCACTCCACGTATCCGCCGCCTACCGCGGGTCGTCAAAGTCGAATTCGCTGCGTTTCTCGTTCTCATAGAGCATCGGATGACTGAAGCGTCTAAAACATACCGTATTCTGCAACTGAGCCTCTCAGAAAGCGATCACTTACTTGAGTCGGAACTCGCCGTCACCGGCTTTGCTCATCTGCGACGCGGTCAAGTAGGCGAGCGGCACACGGACAGGATGGATCGCACTATCTAAAAACTACCGTAATTAGCCATTGGATGGTCTCCGCATAGTGACTCACCGACTCGCTGCACTCCTGAATCATCTTCCGGGTAATTGACACTAAAATCAGTGATATTAGCTTAATTGCAATCCTACTAATCTTGTTACTTTTCTGACTCAACCGCTGTACATCAGAGGTGTAACACTCTGTGATGACTAACCCTTCAGAGCTCCCACAGGGCCTGATTCCTAGTATTCCAAGCACTCTAATGTCTCTGTCGTGGGAGCATGATGTTCGAGAAACGTTGTTGTGTGGGAAACTATGATCGCGTTTGTTATTATGCACGGAATATGAAATCGTCATTTGGCCTTTGGGTAATCGCGCACCCACAATCGCGCAGCGCCCAAGGACAACACGTCATTAGCGCTACAATTAGACGCGCGCTCTCCAGACGCT
>MQUG01002079.1:0-11502 GCA_007213375.1 Steinernema feltiae | reverse complement strand
CATTCTCTTCGCTTTTCCCGCTCTGCCCCGCCATTGCACCGGGCCCTGGGCGCCGGTGCGCTCTCGCTGTCCGTGCTGCTGGCCGCCTGCGGCGGTGGCGGCGGCGGGGCTGACAAGCCCGCCCCCCACGCCGGTCACTCCCAGCGCCAGCTATGCGTCGGGCACCATCGACGGCTTCGGCTCCATCCTGGTCAATGGGGTACGGTATGACGAGCGCCAGGCCCGGATCACCGATGGCGATGGCGTCCTGCTGGTCAGCGATGCGCTCAAGCTGGGCATGGCGGTCAATGTCACGGCCGGCCCCGTGACCACCGGCAGCGATGGCGTGGCGCGCGCCATGGCCCGCCAGATTCTTGTGCGCAGCGACCTGGAAGGTCCGCTGAGCGCGGTCGTGGGCGACCGGCTGACCGTACTGGGCCAGACCGTGATCGTCGATGCGGCCACGGTGTTCGAGGACGGCCGCGCAGCGGCGCTGCAGGTCGGCCGTGTGCTGGAAATCCACGGCCTGCGCGACGCACAGGGCCGTATTCTTGCCAGCCGCGTCGAGATCGAGGACGACGCCGACGAGCCCTGGCGCCTGCGCGCGCCTGTCGATGCCGTTGACGCGTCGCGCCGCACCCTGCGCATCGGCGAGGCCGTCGTCAACTGGAGCGGCGTGCAGGTTGCCGCCGCGCTGGCTGCCGGCGACGTGGTCAGCCTGCGCCTGGCGCGCCAGCCCGATGCCGCCGGCCTGTGGGTGGCCACCGCACTGTCGGTGCAGCGCCCCACGCTGCCCGAACAGGCGGGCGTGGAGGCCGACGTCACCGGCCATATCACCCGCATGGACTCGCCGACCCGCTTCGTCGTGGACGGCCTGAGCGTGGACGCGGGCAGCGCCACACGCCTGCCCGCAGGGCTTGCCGTGGGCGACCTGGTCGAGGTCGAGGGTGTGTTCCAGGACGGGGTGCTTCGCGCCTCCGAGGTCGAACGCAAGCTGCGGCTGGACAGTGACGATGGCTTCGAGATCGAGGGCCGCATCACCGCTGTCGACAGCCTGGCCGGCATCTTCGAGCTGCGCGGCGTGCGCGTGGACTATCGCAATGCGCGCTTCGAGGATGGCAGCGCCGCCCAAATTGCCGTGGGGCGCGTGGTGGAGGTCAAGGGCCGGCTCTCGTCCGATGGCGCGATGGTGGTGGCCACCGAGGTCGAGTTCGACTGAGGGTTCGCGTTCGCCGCCAGCAGGTCGGCGATCAGCACCGAGGGCTGGCCTGGTGTCAGCCCAGTCCGCCCGTGTGCATGCGGCCTGCGTGGTAGAGCAGGGGCGTGTGGCCGGCCTGGTGGCTGCACTGCTCGACCTCGCCGATGAAGATCACATGGTCGCCCTCTTCATGGCGATGGCGGTTGCGGCACTCGAAGACGGTGGTGGCTTCGGAAAGCAGCGGCACGCCTTGTGCCGAACTGCGCCAGGCGGTGTTGGCGAAGCGGTCCACGCCCTTGCGCGCGAACAATTCGGCCAGGGGCTTTTGCGAGGCCGACAGCACGTGGATGGCGTAGTGCGAGCAATGCTGGAACACGGGCAACGAGGCCGCCGACAGCGCCATGCTCCACAGCACCAGCGGCGGCGTGAGCGAGACGGAGTTGAACGAGCTCACCGTGACGCCCACCGGATGGCCCTGCGGCTGCGTGCGGTGACGATGGTCACGCCCGTGGCGAACTGGCCCAGCGCGTCGCGGAACTCGCGCGACGAGAACGGGACTGGAAGGCAGGGCGGCCATGGCGGCAGGAGGCAGTGCGGAATTCACGGGTGCAAGAACCAGGCGGCAGCAAGGCCGCAGCAGGGCTGCAGCGTTTGGGACGGGCGCCCGAAGCCGGGCAGCAACCTTGCATTATGGGTGCGGATGCCGGCAGAAGCGGCCGATGGGACTCTGCCAGGGAGGTCTTTGCCTTGCGTGCACGATGCCGGCTCACAGCGCCATGCTCATCTGGGCGGGCGCGGCGTTTTCTTTCAGCCAGGCCGTCATGCGGGCCCGTGTGCAGCGCTGCAGCTGCATCAGCAGGCCATGCTCGGGCCAGGCCAGCGCATGGCGCCGGCACAGGTCCTGCTGCATGCGCGCCAGCAGGGCGGCGGCCATCTCGGCATCGGCCAGCGCCGGTGGGCACGCTCGGCCACGGGCAGGCCCAGGTGGGCGGTGAGCCGACTCAGGCTGTGGCTGGGCGCCTCGGGTAGATTCGGCGCGACAGCAGCACGGTGCAGGCAAAGGGCTGGGGCGCGGCCTCGCCGGCCAGGGCCAGCTCGGACTGCCAGAACTTGCTGTCGAAGGCCGCGTTGTGCGCCACCATGGGCGCGCTGCCCACGAAGCGGGCGGCATCGCGCATCACCTCCTCGGCGGGCGGGGCGGCTGCGACCATGGCATTGGTGATGCCGGTCAGCCGCGTGATGAAGGGCGGTATCCAGGCGCCCGTGCGCATCAGGCTCTGGAAGCGGTCCACCACCTTGCCGCCCTCGATCAGCACGATGGCGACCTCGGTGGCACGCGCGCCCTGGGCGGGCGCCATGCCCGTGGTTTCAAAGTCGATGACGGCAATCGGCTGCGGCATGGGCGATTGTGCCCGGCAGTGCCCGACCGGCGTGCCGGGGCGGCTATTCCTCGGCCTGGCTGCCGTCGGCCGCGCCCAGGCGCTGCACGACCTGGTCGAGCAGGGCGTAGAGCTGCTCGATCTCGTCATGGCCGACCAGGCGCTCGATCTCGGCATAGGTCTCGGAGGAGTGCGGCGCGATCTCGGCCACGATGGCGTGGCCGGCCGCCGTGAGCTCGAACTCCGCGCCGCGCATGTCGCTGGCGTGGCGCGATCGCTCCACCAGCTGCCGGCCTTCCAGCGTCTTGAGCAGGCGCGAGAGGCTGGGCATGCTGATGTAGGTGGCCTGCGACAGTTCCATGGGCCGCAGCCTGTGCGTGACTGCCGCCATGGCGCGCAGCACGCGCCACTGCTGTTCGGTCAGGCCATGGGCGCGCAGCATGGGCCGAAAGCGCACCATGACCGATTCGCGGGCGCGCAGCAGCGCCATGGGCAGGGACCGCGAGAAGGCGCGCAGCGGCTCGGGGGCAAAAGAGGGCGTGGTCTGGGGCATGTTCGGCAGCATCTGTCGGCTGGATTCTATGCAGCCGCCGCTCCCTCCCCGGAGCGGCGTTGCGGGCGCCTTGTCAGGCCGGGGCCTCAATAGGTCTGGCTTTTCGGCGCGGGGGCAGCTGCCTGCTTGAAGCGCGCAGCCAGGGCGCTGGTGGCCTGCACCAGCACGCTGGTGTCCAGGCCCACGGCCGTGAAGGTGCAGCCCAGCTCCAGGTACTTGCGCGCCAGGGCCTCGTTGGGCGTGAGGATGCCGGGCGCCTTGCCCGCGCGGCGTATGCGCGCGATGGCGTCGGCAATCGCCTCCTGCACCTCGGGATGGCCGGGGTTGCCGATGTGGCCCATGGAGGCCGACAGGTCGGCCGGGCCGATGAAGACGCCGTCCACGCCCTCGGTGGCGGCAATGGCGTCCAGGTGGGCCAGCGCCTGGCGCGTCTCCACCTGCACCAGAACGCAGACCTGGGCGTTGGCTTCATGGGCGTAGTTGGCGCGCCGGCCCCAGGCCGAGGCGCGCGCGCCGCCCATGCCGCGGATGCCGCCCTGGCCGTCGGCCTGCGGATAGCGCGCGGCGCGCACGATGCGTGCGGCCTGCTCGGCCGTGTCCACCATGGGCACGAGCAGGGTCTGCACGCCGATGTCCAGGTACTGCTTGATCAGCATCTCGCCGACCTCGCCGTGTCCCATGGGCACGCGGGCAATGGCATGGCTGTCGGGATAGGCCGCGATGGCCTGCAGCTGCGCCAGCAGGGTGCGCGTGTCGTTGGGCGAATGCTCGCCGTCGATCAGGAGCCAGTCGAAGCCGGCGCCCGCGCAGATTTCCGCCGAATAGGCGTCGGCCAGGCCCAGCCACAGGCCGATCTGGGGTTGGTCGGCCGCAATGGCGGCCTTGAAGCGGTTCACAGGTGTCTGCATGGTGTGATTGTCCGGGCCTCAGTGGCCCATGCACAGGTACTTGGTGCTCAGGTATTCCTCTATGCCGGCGGCGCCGCCCTCGCGGCCCATGCCCGACTGCTTGACGCCGCCAAACGGCGCCACGGCCGTGCTGATGATGCCGCTGTTGATGCCCACCATGCCGTACTCCAGCGCCTCGCCCACGCGCCACACGCGGCCCACGTCGCGGGCGTAGAAGTAGGCGGCCAGGCCGTACTCGGTGTCGTTGGCCATGCGGATGGCCTCTTCCTCGGTCTTGAAGCGGAACACGGGCGCCACGGGGCCGAAGACCTCTTCCCTGGCGATGCGCATGCGGTCCGTGGCGTTGGCCAGGATGGTGGGCTCGTAGAAGGTGCCGCCCAGCGCATGGCGCTTGCCGCCCAGCACGACCTCGGCGCCGTTCTTCACGGCATCGGCCACCAGTTCCTCGACCTTGTCCACGGCGGCCTGGTCGATCAGCGGGCCCTGCCCCACGCCGGCCTCCAGGCCGTTGCCCACCTTGAGGGCCTGCACGGCGACCTTGAGCCTGGCCATGAAGGCGTCGTACACGCCGTCCTGCACCAGCAGGCGGTTGGCGCACACGCAGGTCTGGCCGGTGTTGCGGTACTTGGACGCCATGGCGCCCTCGACGGCGGCATCCAGGTCCGCGTCGTCGAAGACGATGAAGGGCGCATTGCCGCCCAGCTCCAGCGACATCTTCTTGAGCGTGGGCGCGCATTGCTCGGCCAGCACGCGGCCCACTTCGGTGGAGCCCGTGAAGGTCAGCTTGCGCACGGCCATGCTGGCCGTGAGCACGCCGCCGATGGCGCGCGAGGAGCCCGTGATCACGCTGAACACGCCTTCGGGAATGCCGGCGCGCTGGGCCAGCTCGGCCATGGCCAGGGCCGACAGCGGTGTCTGCTGCGCGGGCTTGACGATGATGGTGCAGCCCGCCGCCAGGGCCGGCGCGACCTTGCGCGTGATCATGGCGGCCGGGAAGTTCCAGGGCGTGATCGCGGCGCAGACCCCCACGGGCTCCTTCGTCACGATGATGCGCTTGTCGGCCCAGGGCGCGGGCACGGTGGAGCCGTAGATGCGGCGCGCTTCCTCGGCAAACCACTGCACGTAGGAGGCCGCGTAGGCGATCTCGCCGCGCGACTCCGCCAGGGGCTTGCCCTGCTCGCTGGTCATGATCAGGGCCAGGTCCTCCTGGTTCTCCATCATCAGCTCGAACCAGCGCTGCAGCAGGCGCGCGCGGGCCTCGGCGGTCTGCTGCTTCCAGAGGGCGAAGGCGCGCTCGGCGGCGGCGATGGCGCGCTGCGTCTCGGCCTCGCCCATGCGGGGCACATGGCCCACGGCCTCGCCCGTGGCGGGGTTGTGGACGTCGATGCGGCTGCCATCGTCGGCGGCCAGCCATTGGCCGTCGATCAGGCAGAGGTTCTTGAGCAGGCTGGGGTCGCGCAGGGCAAGCGGCATGGGAAATCTCCAATAAGGGCGGGGCAGGCGTCGGGACGACGGCGCCTAGACAAAACGGAACTGCAGCCGGCCAGCGGGCCGTAGTCGGCATCGAACAGGTCGCCGGCCCGGGCGGCCACGGGCGCGTGAACGAGCCCGCCAGCACGGTCTGGCCGGCCTCCAGGGCCTCGCCCCAGGGCGCGAGCTTGTTGGCCAGCCAGGCCACGCCGATGGCGGGATGGCCCTGCACGCCGGCAGCCAGGCCGGTCTCCTCGACCACGCCGTTGCAGCGCAGTATGGCGCCGCACCAGGGCAGGTCAAGCACCCCGGGAACAGCCTGCCCGGCGCCGACCACGATGCCCGCATTGGCCGCGTTGTCGCTGATGGTGTCGTAGACCTTGCGCATGGCCTTGGTGTGGCGGTCGAACTGCTCGATGCGCGCATCGATGATCTCGATGGCCGGCGTCACGTGGTCGGTGGCGTCCAGCACGTCCTGCAGCGTGATCTCCTTGCCGCCGGGCAGGCCCGGGCCGCGCAGCGGCGCCTTGAGCACGAAGGCCAGCTCCACCTCCACGCGCGGCGCGATGAAGTTGGCGGCCGGGATGTCCAGCACCTGGCCCGGCGTGCAGCGGTAGAGCATGCTGTCGAGCAGGGTGCCGTAGTCGGGCTCGTCGATCTGGCTCGATATCTGCATGGCGCGCGAGGTCAGGCCGATCTTGTGGCCGATCACCTTGCGGCCCGCCGCGATCTGCAGGCGCACCCATTCGCGCGAGACGCGGTAGCCATCCTCCACGGTCATGCCGGGAAAGCGCTTGGAGAAATGCTCGACCTGCACGCGCGTCTTCTCGCTGCGGTCGAGCTCCTGGGCCAGTTGGGTCAACAGTTCTTGGGAAAACATTTCAAGGCCTGGAAAAGAGAGGGTGGAGTGTGCTGTGCTTGCCGTCGTAGACCTGGCCCGGGCTTTCATCGACCTGCACGGTCAGGCCCAGGTGGCGCTGCGCGAACAGCGGCTGCAGATGGCGGCGCGCGCAGGCCAGCAGGGCGTTGCCGGCCTGCTGCTGCACGGCGGCCGAGCGGCCGCGGCCCATGCGCAGGTTGATGTAGATGAAGCCGTAGTGGCCATCGCCGCCGGCCGCACGGCCCGCAGCCCCGCCATCGGCCACGGCGCTGTGCGGCGCGGGGTAGGCCAGCACGCGCGTGCCGCCCGTGGGAAAGACCTGGGCGCCGTCTTCGGCACGCACGGTGAGCATGGTGTCCGCCAGTGCGCGGCACAGCTGCGTCATGTCGGTGTGCGCGTCCAGGCTGGCCGTGTAGAGGATGACCACGTGCGGCATTCAGGCCACCTCCATGGTGGCGGCCGTGCAGCTCACGGCGAAGATGGGAATGGGCTGGCAGTACAGCACCTGGCCCGCGCCGCGCGCGGCGGCGGCCACGGCGATGAAGCTGCGGATCTCGAAGCCGCCCTGGCCGCCGTCGCGGTAGGTCTCGGCGTCGGTGTACGACAGCAGCGCGTCCCGGTCGTTGCGGCACCAGCGGTCCATGAACTGCTGGTCCCACTCCCAGTTGACCTTGCCCGAGTCGGGCGTGGCCGGCCAGTGCGAGATGCCGCCCGTGCCCACGATGGCGATGCGCTCGGGCGCCTTGTCGCAGGCGCGGCGCAGGCCTCGCCAAAGGCCCAGGCGCGGTGCAGCGGCGTCAGCGGCGGGCCCTGGCAGTTGATGTTGACGGGGATGATGTCCTTGTCATAGGCCGGCGTCAGAAAGTGCAGCGGCACCATGATGCCGTGGTCGAACTTCCACTCCTCGGCAAAGGCCACGTCCACGGTCTGCATGACCTCGGTGATCAGGCGCCGCGACAGTTCGGCATTGCCGGGGATGCGGTGGCGCTCTATGCCCAGCCAGGCCGGGTCCTCGATGGGGCCCTCGTACTGGTCGGCCATGCCGATGGCATAGGCCGGCATGTTGTTCATGAAGAAGTTGGCGAAGTGCTCGGCCGCGATGACGATCACGGCATCGGGCCGCGCCGCCTCCAGCCGTGCGCCCATGTCGCGGAAGGCGGCATGGAAGGCATCCCTGGTGGCCGGATCGGCCAGGTGTGCGCGGCCCGTGATGCCGGGCGCGTGGCTGCAAACGCCTGCAAATACCAGACTCATCTCAAACTCCTGCGATCTTTTCGTTGGGCCCGGTGGTCATGGCGTAGACGCCCGCGCGCACCGGTCCGTGCTTTTGCACGCCATCGCGCATGGCCTGCAGGTAGTCGGCCCAGGGCATGCCCAGCAGCGGCGCGAAGTGCATGAGCAGCTGGCCGTTGCAGCCCAGCACGTAGAGCTTGCCGATGTCGCCATGGAACATGGCTTCGTACTCCTCGGGCTCCAGCGCGTACTCGGCCAGCAGCGCGGCGCGGTCCTCGGCAAAGCGCCGCTGCACTGCGGGCTCGCGGTTGAGTTGGAACAGGAATTTCTGCATGGTGTACAGGCTCATGGCGTCTCCCGGTGATCCGGCCTCAACCCAGCGTGATGTTGGCGCGGCGGATGATGGCTTCGTACTTGGCGATTTCGCTGGTGACGAAGGCTGCGAACTGCTGCGCCGTGCCGGCCTGCGATACGATGCCGCCGCGCGCGAAGGCGTCCACCACGGCGGGCTCGGCCAGGGCCTTGACCACGGCGGCGTTGATGCGCTGCACCAGCGCATCGGGCGTGGCGCCGGGCGCCAGCAGCCCCTGCCAGGAGTTGGATTCCAGCGCCACGCCCTGCTCGGCCAGCGTGGGCACCTGGGGCGCGAACTGCGAGCGCTGGCGCGTGGCCATGCCCAGTGCCACCAGCTTGCCGCTTTGCACATGGCCACGGAACTCGGGCCAGTTGCCGAACATCACGTCCACCTGGCCGCCCAGCAGGTCGGCCAGCGCCGGGCCCTGGCCCTTGTAGGGGATGTGGACCATCTCGATGCCCATCTCCTGGCACAGCAGCGCGCCCGAAAGATGGGCCGAGGTGCCGTTGCCGAACGAGGCATAGCTGAGCTCGCCGGCTTGGCCCGGGCGCGGCTGCGCAGGTCCGCCAGCGTCTTCAGTCCGCTGCCCGGGTGGGTGGCCAGCACATGCTCGGACAGGCCCATCAGCGCCACGGCTTGAGGTCGCGCGTGGTGTCGTAGGGCAGGTTCTTCACCAGCGTCTTGTTGGCCGTGAAGCTGTTGGCCACGCACACCAGGGTGTAGCCGTCGGCCGGCTGCTTGGACACATAGTCCACGCCGATCACCGTGCCCGCGCCGGGCTTGTTCTCCACGATCACAGGCTGGCCCAGGGACTTGCCCAGCTCGGTGCCCACCAGGCGCGCCACCAGGTCGGTGGTGCCGCCCGGCGTGAAGGGCACGATGATGCGCAGCGGTTTTGCAGGCCAGGTGCCGGCCGGGCTGCCGGGCTGGGCCTGGGAAAGGCCCGGGAGCATCAGCGCTGCGGCCGTGCTGGCAGCGGCGGATTGCAGGAAATGGCGGCGTTGCATGTCTTGTCTCCTTGGTTCTCTTTTTGTCTGTGGCCGCAGGCTCAGACGCCCCAGTGCGGAATATGGTGCGATCCCAGCGACACGGCCACGTTCTTGGGCTCGCAGAAGACCTCGTAGCTCCAGCTGCCGCCCTCGCGGCCCGTGCCCGAGGCCTTGGTGCCGCCGAAGGCTGGCGCAGGTCGCGCACGTTCTGGCTGTTGACGAAGCACATGCCGGCCTCGATGGCGGCGGCCACGCGGTGGGCGCGGCCCACGCTCTCGGTCCAGACGTAGCTGGACAGGCCGTACTGGATGTCGTTGGCCAGGCGCACGGCCTCGGCCTCGTCGCTGAAGGGGATGATGCAGGCCACGGGGCCGAAGATCTCGTCCTGGGCGATCTGCATGCGGTTGTCCACGTCGGCAAACACCGTGGCAGCACGTAGTTGCCCTTGCGCACGCGCTCGGGCAGCACCGGCGCGTCCAGGCCGCCGCACAGCATGCTGGCGCCTTCCTTGCGGCCCAGCTCGATGTAGTGGCGCACCTTGGCCAGGTGGCTGGCGCTGATCATGGGACCGACGATGGTGGACTCGTCCAGCGGGTCGCCCACGGTGATCCTCTTTGCGCGCTCCACGAAGCGCTCGACGAATTTCGCGTAGATGCCCTTTTGCACCAGGATGCGGCTGCCGGCCGTGCAGCGCTCGCCGTTGTTGGAGAAGATCATGAACACGGCCGCATCCAGCGCGCGCTCGAAGTCGGCGTCGTCGAAGATCACGAAGGGGCTCTTGCCGCCCAGCTCCATGCTGAATTTCTTGAGGCCGGCGGCCTGCACGATGCGGTTGCCGGTCTGGGTCGAGCCCGTGAACGAGACGGCGCGCACATCGCGGTGGCGCACCAGGGGCTCGCCCGCGTCCTTGCCGTAGCCGTGCACCAGGTTGAGCACGCCGGGCGGAATGCCGGCCTCCAGCGCCAGCTCGCCCAGGCGCGCGGCCGTCATGGGCGACAGCTCGCTCATCTTGAGCACGGCCGTGTTGCCGAAGGCCAGGCAGGGCGCCACCTTCCAGGTGGCCGTCATGAAGGGCACGTTCCAGGGCGAGATCAGCGCGCACACGCCCACGGGGTGGAACAGGGTGTAGTTCAGGTGCGTGGGCGTGGGATAGGTGTGGCCGTCCACGCGCGTGCACATCTCGGCAAAGTAGTAGAAGTTGTCGGCCGCGCGCGGCACCAGCTGCTTGCCGGTCTGGGCGATGACCTGGCCGCAGTCGTTGGTCTCGGTCTGAGCGATCTCGGGCACATGGCGGGCGATCAGGTCGCCCAGCTTGCGCACGAGCCTGGCGCGTTCGGTGGCGGGCGTGTTGGCCCATTTCGGGAAGGCGTTCTTCGCGGCGGCAACGGCTGCCTGTACCTCGGCCTCGCCGCCTGCGGCAACCTCGGCCAGCACCTCCTGGGTGGCGGGGTTCACGGTCTCGAAATAGTCCTTGCCGGCGACGGCCTTGCCGTCGATCAGGTGGTCAATGCGCATGGGGATTCCTTGGCGTGTGCGGTGGGGTTCAGTAGGCGGCCGGCGCGTCGCCGACGATGGTGTTGACCAGGCGGCCCAGGCCTTCGATCTCGGTGACGATCTCGTCTCCCACGCGGGAGTCGGCCACGCCGTCGGGTGTGCCGGTGAGGATGAGATCGCCGGGGTTGAGCGTCATGAAGCCCGACAGATGGGCGATCAGCGAGGGGATGTCATGCACCATATCGCGCGTGTTGCCGTCCTGCTTGAGCTCGCCGTTGACCCAGCTGCGCAGGCGCAGGTTCATGGGGTCGGGCACATCGGCTGCATCGACCAACCACGGGCCCACGGGCGTGGCGCCGTCGCGGTTCTTCACGCGCAGGTTGGGCCGGTAGAAGTTCTCCAGGTAGTCGCGTATGGCGTAGTCGTTGGCCGTGCAGTAGCCGGCGACCACGCCGTAGGCGTCTTCGCGGCGCACGTCGCGGCAGGTCTTGCCTATGACCACGCCCAGCTCGCACTCGAAGTGCATGTAGGCCACGTCGGCGGGGCGGTACGTGCGGCCGTGGTGGCCGTTCAGCGTGTTCGCGCCCTTGAGGAAGACCAGTGGTTCCTCGGGCGCCTTGTTGAAGGCGATTTCCCTGGCATGGTCGGCATAGTTCAGGCCAGCGCGAAGACCGTGCCGAACTGCAGCGGCGGCAGCCACTGCACGGCGGTCTCCGCCACCAGGCGGCCATCGGGCAACTGCACCTGTCCGTGCGGCCTTCGGTGACCTGCAGCGTCTGGCCTTCGAAGATGACGCGTCCGTGCTTCATGCTGCTGCTCCTGTTCTGCCACCACCGAATGCGCGAGCCGGCCCAGGCCGGGCACCTCGATGACCACGCGGTCTCCGGCCGCGCCAGCGGCGCGCCCTCGCCCGGGCCCAGCAGCAGCACGTCGCCCGGCGACAGCGTCATGAATTCGGTCACGTCGGCCAGCAGCCTTGCGGGCGGGCGCACCAGGTCGGCAAAACCGCGCTGCCAGACCTGTTCACCATTGATGGACACCGTGAGTTCTGCCGCTTGCGCATC
>MQUG01002078.1:0-10667 GCA_007213375.1 Steinernema feltiae | reverse complement strand
ACTAAGGGGAAACACGTTCGTCTCTGTTTGCGAACTCCGAATATCAGCGAGGAGATTGCGAAATGCTCGGGTCAATCGCTTCGTCTTTGATTTGCAAGTGGAAAGCGAAGATCACAAGCGACGTTCTGCGCTCGTTGATGCGCTCACTAGTGGAGAAGACCACCTTGAACAAAATGACGATAGCCAAGAACTTTGAAATCGAAGCCGAAACCACGCAGCTGCTCGTAGATCTTCTCAAACAGAAACAGTTCCACAGACTGTGTCTTCCTCTGAAGTGCTCTGCTACCCTGCAGGAGATCATCACTAGCTGGCGGAGAGTTCGGAAGAAATGGTCGGGAAAAGGATTTATTGCAGAGAAGAATTCTCAGCGTTGCAACTTTCGTCGACCGAATTCCCATTTGAAGAATGCACCGAGGAAGACGAACGCGACGCCAAACGCGTTTATCGCGTTGCAGCTGATTGGCCAGACATCACCACAAAATCGGTCCTGAGAAACCACGACGGAAGAGCGGTTTATTGCTTTTCGATACCATCTTTTGAGTTCAAATCAGTGTTTGTGTTTGCTTAGTGTTTGTTGTTGAACTTTGTGGCTAATAAAGAATGGTGAAAAGATAGATCTGAATGTTCTGAAGGTGATGCGCTCGTGCGTGAACGAGTTGTTGATAGCCGAAGACGTTGAAATTGAAGACGGAACGACGCAGTAGAACTTTTCATACAGAATCAGTTCCATGAAATGTGTCTTCCTGTCCTGCGGCCCTCAAGGAGTGGAGGGAGAACGCAAATGGCCGGGAAATCATTTATTGCAAAGAAGAATTATCAGATTTGCAATTTTTGTCGACAGAATTTTCATTTGAGGAGTGCACCGAGGAAGAAGAACGCAAAGCCAAACGCGTCTATCTTTTTGCAGGTCTTTGGCCAATGTTGCGGCTCCGGCAGTTGCAACCCGGCAGAGGCTGCTGTGGTCAGTTACTTTTTTGTCGCAACACCGCTGCTGTATGTTCACAATTCAGTTCCGCGTGCCGCAGCTGTCTGTGGGGTCAAGCTGTCGTTCTTGGCACTTCAAAAACGTTCATGCTAATGAAATCTTCACGCTGCCGGCGATCGGCAAACAAACGCAAAAGTGACCGCAGTTTCTACTTCAGAGTTCCAGAGCGGCGTGGTGTCGACGCAACAGTCAAACGCGTTCCTTCCTGGAAGCTACAAATGCGCTTGTGCAATTGGATCGCGGTGAAAAGGGGCCAATTCACAGCACTGACCAGCTGTGCAACTTTCTTCATTCTTCCACTAAATTCCTGGTCTAAAACAGTCCGAGTTACGAGTAGTTCATTGCAGAATTGCGTAAACTCACAGCCGATGCCTCTAAGGACAATCGAGTGAATGAAGATACCGTATGTTGGGTTTTCGCTGTTTGTGTTGGATGTGCTCACTCTTATAGCCACGCGGTTCTTCAATCATAATATATTCTTACAAATAATATACAGCAAAGTTCCAACAAATAGATGAGTGATCAGTGATGACGATCACTGATGACAGCGGCGGAGGGCCTCGTGGTAGGCGCGTCTCTGGTAGCGGAGTGGGAATGGCGTGCGAAGAGAGAGTTGATGTCGGTCTGAAGCGAGGCGATGTCCCTGCGACGAAGTCGGTCCAGCGGTTCTGTGGTGTCTTGGAGGAGACGGCGATCGGGCGCGTGAGGGTGATGATGATGGCGACGACGATCTCTTTCTCCCTGTTTGGTGACTTGTGGCTACCTGTGTTGGATAGGCTGCCAAGGCTGATTGTAGATGTTGTGCCGCTGTTCGTGGAGATCAAACAGCCTCTGAAAATGGGTTATTGTAAGGATTCACCTATGTGCGTGTTACCCAAAAGTCGTGGTGAAGCCAATGTTCCTCAAATCGTATGTGTTCCTCTACTCTCTTGGAGTCAACGAAAGGGGTTTCTCAGCTCCTTTATAGCTGAGGACGACTAGAGAGCAATCTGCATTGATCCGTACGGTAAGGTTTGTCTAAACAATTCGAGCCGCAAAGTATGGATAAACGTGGCAATCTGCAATTACCTTACAATTAGGGGGCCATCGTCACTTTCGCCATTCTGCTGATCTCTTCGTAGATGTATTCGGCTGGCGTTCTTTTGTATCCCTCAATGGAATACGGTTCGGCAGGGCGTGGGCCACGTGGTTGAGCGCAGCATTTACAGCTGCAACCAAATGTTGCAAAGCGCAGCATTTGGTTTCCCAGTGGTTCCTGTGTCGACCGTCAACACCATCTTGCCGGTCTAAGACGGAGAAGAAAAGCTGAAAATCGAACAATTTACAAATTTCCAAGTACGCCTTTGCAACCCCACTTTACTATGTAAGTCGTTGCGCATCGCATGTCAAAAAGTGAACCCTGCGTTTTAAATGTCGACCCGACCTTTTGACTGAATTATTGACTTTGTGCAAAAACATTAGGACAAGTTGGTTTGAGAGTGGATGCGCCTCTCACTGCACTGACATTCAGTCATGAGAATCGTTAAAGGAGCGCTCTTTAATCACCTCCAAAAGGACTGACTAATGAATGGCAAAATTCATCGCACAAATCAAATCAAATCATATGGAACATGAACCTTGAAAATGCGCACTGTATGCTGTGTTTAATGATGGATTATAATGCGATGTCTCCAAGAGACTGCAATAGCTCACGGCTGAGTTTGTAGCAGTGGTCGTGCTGGTCATGCCAACTGATTCTTTTCAATCGGAAAATAAAAGCCAAAATGACTGCAACACCGATATGTGAAATGAGCTACACTCGTCGAAATGACTCTGGTTGGATTTGCAATGCAAACAAATAAAAAAGTTGCAAGGAAATTATCAAAATTCTTGAACTTTTAAAACCAAAACTCAAAGACCTCTGTTGAATTGAGTTGAAAGCACGTAAGGTGATCTGGAGGAGTAAGTGGAGGTTAGGTTAACAGGGTTAAGGGAAATGAAAAATTGAAAAAAAAGGTTCGGAATCAGCGGAAAATCACGAAATAGAACATGAAAGTTTCAAAGAGAGTGAGAGGGAGACTGTCGTCTTCAAATCGTTCAAAAATGTCTCATTGCCACCCTGGCAACATGCGAGTACAATCCGTGGTGTACGTTTACTGAATGTCTGTGAGTTTCTTGTCGCGACAATTTGCACTTTTGCATCGCATTTTCGAGACTAGAAACACATTTACAGCCTGTCGAGTTCGTTGAAATTTTATTTCAAAATGAACGCCGTTCCTGCCCTCTTCTTCGAAGGAGTCGTTCCTCAATTCTTCCGCAAAAAGGAGTTGTCAGCTGGTCGCGATCTTTCAGGACCTCCTGGTCTCGTCGCTTCTGATGCCTACGCCAAAAGGTGTATTCACTGCATGTGGCTGAGAAATGGTCGGTTAGAGAAGGAGCGCTATTTCAACTGTGAAAATCAACGAGTCGACATCGAAACGCCCAGTAAAAAGCATCTCCACTACACAGAAATTTTCATACGCGCCGGCGAAGAGGAGTACCGCACTGATCCGGAAGCGATGGAACGAGTGCTGAGCGCCACGAAGGGAAAACACGTTCATCTCAGTTTGCGAACTCCGAACATCAGCGAGGAGATTGCAAAGTGCGTCGGGTCAATCCGCTTCGTTTTTGAGTTGAAATTGAACACGAAAATCACAAGCGACGTTCTTAAGATGACACGCTCTTTAGTGGAGAAGAACACTTTGACCAGCATACAGATCGACAATGACGTTGAAATCGACGACGAAACCGCGCAGCTGCTCGTAGATCTTCTGAAACAGAATCAGTTCCACAGAATGTACCTTCCTGCGAAGTGCTCTGCGGCCCTCAAGACAATCATCGCCAGTTGGAGGGAGAATTGGGAAGAAAAGGTCGGGAAAATGATTTATTGCATAGAAGAATTCTCAGAGTTGAAACTTTCGCGGACCGAATTCCCTTTTGAAGAATGCACCGAGGAGGAAGAACGCGATGCCAAACGCGCTTACTACTTAGCAGGTTATTGGCCAGACATCACCACAAAATCGGTGCTAAGAAACCAGGGTGGAAGAGCGCTTTACTGTTTTTCGAGACCATCTTTTGGGTTCAAATCAGCGTTTGTGTTCGCTTAGTTGGTGTTTTGTGGAATTGTGCGGTTAATAAACTTAGATTGAATGAATGGGGGAATGAATTTGTTAAACTCGGAACTGAAATTTCTTTCGTGGATTAACGTACGACATCGAAATTAACTGGATTTGTTGTGTTTAATTTTAAGTTGTTTTGGTGCTGAATTGTCAAACAAACGCTCTTATAATCCATTTAGGGGTAAGTGACAGTTAGATTGAAATTTTGTGACTATTGCTGAGTGAACGCTTACTGTAAGACGAATGAAGATGGCTTTTGGATTAATGTTCAAAACTACTCTATTTCACTATGAAATTATCGGCGAAGTCATTTCAAAATTCTTTAATTTTTAAAACTAGAACTCAAAGATTTCTGTTGAATTGAGTTGAATGCACGTAAAATGATCTGAATACTGCCGTACTCTAATCAAGCGGACCCAAAACTTTAGTTGATAACTAAAGAAACTCACTAAAATTGAAGAGAACGGCTCGTGTTGTCGACTGACTGCGAAATTGGCGCGAACGCAGACCGCGCGGTCGTCGTCGACGTCGAGCGAAGAGAGGCGCGAGGGCGGTGGAAAGTGCAGCCGGCGATCGGAGTTGTATTCTGCGAGCGAACGTTCTAGGCGCTCTAGTGCGGTGATGTCTGTCCTTGTCAGCCAGAAAATCAATAAAGCTGTTTTTCGGATGACGGAACTACATACACATGCAGATTCAGATTTTATTCAAAAGCCACGAAACTAGTTGCGCCTCTGAAAGGCACGCATTTGTATGATTTTCAAAGAGTTGGGGATGTCACACTGCAATCCACGCATTAAATTAACTACATACTCACATTTTTAAACCGAAAAATTATAGTAATGAATGAATACGGTTTAATCAGTGAAGCCGAGGATTGTTGAGTCTGAGTTTTGAAATTTGAGTTTGAGCCGAAATAATTTTGAGTTTTTCCACTCTTTTTTATGAGTAAGAACTCAAAGAATGCTAATTTTGACAACGCGAGTTCTCAATAATTTTGAGTTTTCGCAAAACTAATTTCCGAAACAAAAAAGTGGATTTTTCATTTCCGATTTTAAGCTTTCAATTTCTGAATATGGAGAAGAATACGTTGAATCGCCTGAACCCGACCAGGAACTAAACCATATGTCAACCTCTCAGCGCAATCGCATTGAAATCGTGTGTATAAAACCAAAAAATTTTCCAGAAAAGCTGATCATCCTTCGTTCGATTCCTTTCCTTATGCATTTAAAGGTTTGTTGCCTAAAATCACAGCAAAATCGGTGCTGAAAACCCAGAATACTACGGTCGCACTACCGTATCCTCTTACGATTTCAGCTTTCGTGTGTAACCGCTTTCTTAGCGGTTACAAACTTGTCCGTTTACAGAATGATCAGCCATTGTAGGTCTTGTAGCGACTATTCGCATTTCCGAGACCAAAAACATGTATATGCTGAATAGCTGATTGAAATAGCTTTCAGAATGGACGACGTTCCCCCTATCTTCTTTGAAGGAGTCGTCTCTCACTTCTTCTGCAAGGAGACGGTTTTGCGATCTGGTAGCGCTCTTTCAGGACATCTAGGTCACTTCGTGTCCGACGCCTCTGCTAAAAGGTGTCGTCAATACATGTGGTTGAGGTTTGCATTACAATTTTTGCATTGCTTTCCAGCAATTTTCAAGCATATAAGCGCCGCTTTTTGCCTAATCCAACCGTTAGATCTCACCGCTCCAGCTCAACTATGAACAACGTGTCCCGTCATCTTCTTAGAAGGAGTTGTTTCTGAATTCTTCAACAAAAAGGTGTTGTTGGGTGGAAGCAATGTTTCAGGACGTCTCGGGCCATGTCGCTTCCGAGGCCTACGCTAAAAGGAGTGTTCACTGCTTCCGGCTGAGAAATGGTCGGTTGAAAAGGAGAGTTATCTCAACTGTGAAGATCAAATCCAGTCGGCCATCGAAACGCTCGCTAGAAAGCACTTCAGTACATAGAAATTGGCATACATGCTGGAAAAGAAGAGTACAGCACTGATCCGGAAGCGAAGGAACGAGTGCTGAGCGCCACGAAGGGACAACACGTTCTTCTCGGTTTGCGAACTCCGAACATCAGCGAGGAGATTGCAAAGTGCGTCGAGTCCAATGCGACTGGTCTTTGAGCTGCCAAGTGAACAGGAAGATCACAAGCGACGTTCTGAAGGTGATGCGCCTCTGTGTGGAGAAGAAAACTTTGAACATCACATCGACGTTGAAATTGAAGACGAAAAGACGCAGCTGCTCTTAGATCTTCTCAAACAGAATCAGTTCTTCGAAATGTGCCTTCCTGCGAACTGCTCTGCGGCCCTCAAGATGATCATCGCCAGTTGGCGGGAGAATTCGGAAGAAATGGTCGGGAAAATGGTGCATTGCAAAGATGAATTCTCAGAGTTGAATCTTTCGTCGACAGAATTCCCATTTCAAGAATGCACCGAGGAAGAAGAACTCGACGCTAAATGCGCTTACTACGGTCCAGGTTATTGGCCATATATCACCACAAAATCGGTGCTGAGAAACCAGGATGGAAGAAGCGGTTTACTGTTTGTCGAGACCATTTCTCAGGTTCAAATCAGTGTTTGTGTTTGGTTTAGTGTTTGATTGATTTTTGTTGTTCAACTTTGTGGCTAATAAAAATAGGTCTGAACGTTCTGAAGGTGATGCGCTCCTGCGTAAAGACACATAATTCCAGTGAACATTCAAGTGAATCAATCCAACCTAGCTTTCTGTAGCTTTTTCCAGGTGTTTCGGCATGGTCGATACCAAGTTTCGACTGTAGGCGGTTTCAGAGTTCTGTTGAAAGTCTTTAAGTGATTATCGATAACTCGCTAGTTGACATTCCGTCTAGTTTATTGGGTGAACTGAGACGATGATCACCTTAGCAAGTGCCTGCTTTGGCTCAAGACAATCATGAGCATCTTTCAGTCCTGGGTTGACCATCTAGAATTCGCTGGTGGACGGTCTCGGCGTCCTATGCTGAGCATTGTTGATCAGCTTTTCTTGAATTCTCTGGAAGGTGCGACAGAACTGGTAAAGAGTAGAGTATCTGCGTATGTCATTTGACGAATGGACACTTGCGGTTGTTCCAAATTATGGTACTACAACTGGTTTCAGCATAAAGCAAATCTCTATGATCTTCTATTTACCGTTAAAAGTGGGGTTTCAGTCGATCTCCAATTGCAATCAAATCGATTCAGTCCAGTCGCAAATCCAGTAGATAACCGAATTTTGCTCTGCTTTATTTTCTTCCCAGTCAATCGTATCTCTAGCTTTGTAAGCCGGAGAACACTTTGCTGCGTGAACGGTTCGGGGAACACTTGTTCAATTATCTGAAAACCGGGTTGTTAGTGGTTGAGTACGCATCGAAAGACCTACTTGATTTGAAGAAGATTCCGCGTGCGCGACCGGAGAAGGCGAGGAACAGAACGAGGTACGATCAGCTTTACTGGAAATTTGTTGGTTTATACACACGATTTCAATGCGATTGCGCTAAGAGGTTGACATATTGTTTAGTTCCTGGTCGGGTTATACCAGAGCGTATTCGAACAAAATTCTTAAAATGAAAATATCAAAATTTCTAAAAATTACAAAAAATCCAGATGAGTTAACAGATTTAGCCTGCTTCAAGCGCATTATTTTAGCGTTTTCTCCTTGTTATAGTTATCAGAACTGAGTCATTTGCGTAACAGAGAGCCATCGCATCAGTCTAACCACAACTTAACTGCCTTAGACTCCGGCGCTGTAGCATTTATTGGCTCACTGCGTAGAGTGAATGAGGCCAAAATCGGAATTGTTAAGCTACGTCATCCAGATAAACGAAAAGGGCGTCTAAATCCGAAAATTTCGGTTTGCGAAAAGGATTTTGTTAGGATCCGAAAACAGAGAATTACGAGTGCGCGGATGAGATAAAATTCAAAGCACAGAATTGATTGCTGCACCGGTTAAATCCAGGGAAATTAAAAGCTAGTAAGTCCGAAAACTAAGCGAGTGTAGACGAATTGTGCCAACTGTAAGAACGACCTACAATTCGCAAAACGCTCAAAATCGTGGACATATTGCCAAATTGACGAATAAACGCGACAGACCATCCGCTCGGTCACTGCGTTGCCAGATAGCGTCGCGCAAGGTGTTTTTGCGCGCGAAGAGGGAGGAACAAAGACGTGAGGGTCGGCGGCGACGAACAGTGCAGCCGGCGGCATGAGCTGAGCTCCGCAATCGTGTCTCACGCGCAGCTTCTTCTTGACTTGCTTAAGGGACGGCTATTTGGCGTTCTCTGACGATGACAACTGAACTTGGCTGCTTTCTTCCGTGGCTTTTATAGCCATTTCCTCTCGTTGTCTTACTTTCTTGTTCTCTACGGTGTTAGAGACATACCGCGTATTATTCGTTCGCATTCACAGCATGCTGGATTCGTTGTTTCGACAATATTCGAGACCCACGAATGTTGGGGAGTGAATGCTCTGATCTCGTCGGCCGTCAGCTCGGCTTTCATCTTCTTCTCGTCGCTCACATCACGGCCATTGACATGTCGGCGTTGTGGAGATCAAACAGCCTCTGAAAATGGGTTATTGTAAGGATTCACCTGTGTGCGTGTTACCCAAAAGTCGTGGTGAAGCCAATGTTCCTCAAATCGTATGTGTTCCTCTACTCTCTTGGAGTCAACGAAAGGGGTTTCTCAGCTCCTTTATAGCTGAGAACGACTAGAGTGCGTTTGAGTTTTGAGATTTTGAACTCAAAAGCACTGAACTATAATTTTAAGTTTTTTTTAAATTTTTTTATGACTAACAACTGAAGAAAACTCAAAGATTTGAAGATTTAATTTTGAAACTCGAGTTGCCAATAATTTTTAGTTTAAAATCGAGCAGAGCGAATAAGATCACGCAAATCAACCACGGTCTTGTCGCGACAATTTGCACTTTTGCATCGCATTTTCGAGACTAGAAACACGTTTATAGCCTGTCGAGTTCGTTGAAATTTTATTTCAAAATGAATGACGTTCCCGTTATCTTCTTAGAAGGAGTTGTTTCTCAATTCTTCCGCAAAAAGGTGTTGTTGGATGGAAGCAATCTTTCAGGACCTCCCGGTCTCGTCGCTTCCGAGGCCTACGCTAGAAGATGTCGTCACTGCTTGCGGCTGACAAATGGCCGGTTGGAAGGGGAGAGCTATCTAAACTGTGAAGATCAACGAGTCGACATCGAAACGCTCGGTAGAAAGCACCTCCAGTACATAGCAATTGGCATACACGCCGACGAAGAAGAGTACAGCACTGATCCGGAAGCGAAGGAACGAGTGCTGAGCGCCACGAAGGGACAACACGTTCTTCTCGGTTTGCGAACTCCGAACATCAGCGAGGAGATTGCAAAGTGCGTCGAGTCAATCCGCTTCGTTTTTGAGTTGCATGTGTACACGAAGATTACGAGCGACGTTCTGAAGATGATGCGCTTACTAGTGGAGAAGAACACCTTAAACACTATGGATTTCGCCAATGATGTTGAAATCGACGACGAAACCGCGCAGCTGCTCGTAGATCTTCTCAAACAGAGTCAGTTCTACGAAATGTTCCTTTATGGAAAGTGTTCTGCTGTCCTCAAGGAGATCATCGCCAGTTGGAAAGAGAATTCGGAAGAGATGGTCGGGAAAATGGTGTATTGCGAAGAAGAATTCTTCGAGATTCAACTTTCATCGACCGAATTCCCATTTGAAAAATGCACCGAGGAAGAAGAACGCGACGCCAAACCGCTTATCCTTTTGCAGGCCGTTGGCCATACATCACCAGAAATTGGTGCTGAGAAATCAGGATGGAAGCCGGGTTTACTGTCTTTTACGTCCCTTTTCTGGATTCAAAACCAGTGATTCTATTTTCTTAGGGGATGTTTTTAATTGAATTTTACGGTTAATAAATTTTACGTTCGAGTTGCAACGTTGTACACATCATTCGAGTGGACCGACCAAACTATCAACCCAATTGTGGCACAGCAGCTTGCAGCGTCCGGTCGGTCGCTCGCCACCGCTCCGCTCTTCACCGCCATCCCTGCCGCACGTGCGTGAACAACTTCTCTTGAATTCTCTGGAAGATGCGACAGAACTGGCGCGCAGTCCAGAGCACCGTGCTTCTTTATGCAAGGACACAACCAAAATTCGGGTACTAAAACAGATTTGATCATAGGATCTCCATGCGCAAAGTTACCGTTCACGAATAAACGCGACAGGCCATCCGCTCGGTCACAGCGTTGCCAGATAGCGTCGCGCGAGATGTTTTTGCGCGCGAAGAGGAAGGAACAAAGACGTGAGGGTCGGCGGCGACAGATAGTGCAGCCGGTGACATAACCTTTCAATGAGCTTAGGCTTCTGACTAATATGCTGTGCCCCAGAAAACGGAGAAAATATGCTAATTTACGTAAATGCCAACGAGATTTAAAATCCGCGAAATGGCCTTTTGGAGCGTGACACGATATTAGAGCGAAGTTTTTGAAGTAAAAATTTTTGTTGGATTTGACTTTATTTTTGTCTCAAAACTCACATTCTCGCTTGCTCAGTGAGCCTTG